>JAAGKR010007779.1:0-34684 GCA_011419295.1 Clarias macrocephalus | reverse complement strand
GTGAGTGGGTGGGTGGGTGAGTGAGTGGGTGGGTTAATGAGCAGGTTGGTGAGTGAGTGGGTGGGTGAGTGAGTGGGTGGGTGAGTGAGTGGGTGAATGAGTGGGTGGGTGGGGGTTTGAGTGGGGGGTGGGGGTGACGAGTGAGTGAGTGAGTGAGTGAGTGAGTGGGGAAGTGAGTGAGTGAGTAAATGAGCGAGTGAGTGGGTGAGTGAGCGAGTGGGTGAGTGAATGAATGAGCAGGTTGGTGAGTGGGTGGGTGGGGGTTTGAGTGAATGAGCAGGTTGGTGAGTAGGTGGGTGGGGGTTTGAGTGAATGAGCAGGTTGGTGAGTGGGTGGGTGGGGGTTTGAGTGAATGAGCAGGTTGGTGAGTGGGTGGGTGGGGGTTTGAGTGGGGGGTGGGGGTGAGGAGTGAGTGAGTAAATGAGCGAGTGAGTGGGTGAGTGAGTGAGTGAGTGAGTGTGTGTGTGATTCTGCCCTATGATGGATTTACACCCGGTCTACCCCTTGCTCCCCTCAGAGACAGGCTCCAGGCCCTGACACGACCCTGCACAGGATAAGCGGTATACGGAATGAATGAGGAGGTCGTCATGAGTTTTATATATTTTTGTCAGAAATGTGGGTGGAGGACAAAAACTAGAAACTAAATAAATAAATAAATAAATAGGGTGAGGAAGGATTGACATGGAATGTTCCCGGTCCCTGGCTGGGAAAGTGCATTTCCACAAATGGGCGTTCAGGGGCGGTTCATATGAGGTTAATGACACTGAAACAGCACGTTTGGGGGGGGGGTAAAGAGAATCAGGCAGTCAGAATGCAGGACCCGAGCCGTGTTTCAGGTCGAACGTTTACAGACCTTTATGCTGACAGGAAGCTGCTCGCCTTTATAATACGGAAGACTGGAAAACGCTACGACCTAGTCGCCTAGGATGTCGCCACAAAAATATACCGAACACCACACAAGAAGAAATAAATACTGAGTAGACGCTCCCCACCCAACGCCTGCGTGCTATGTCATGACAAAAAAAAAAAAAAAAAAAGGAACAAAGAAAAAGAAACAAATCACACAATAATAACTGGTCACGGATCAGACGGATGGTTCTCTTCCATTCTTTGAGGCCTACCAGGGCAATAATCGTGCTCTCGGGCAGCAAGACGCGGATAGATCGCCAAAACCCAAGAAAACTGGTGAGCCTACACAAAGCTAAAGATGGCAAACGTGGTTTTTCTCTTCTTCCTCTTTCTTACCGCGAGCTCAGTCACAACATTCCCAATTTGTAAGAATTCGTTGCATGTATTGAAAAAGGACAGAAATAACCAAACAAACAAAAAAAACGCTAGCAGTTTCTTATAACTTTTAGAGTAGCTGTAAAACTAATTGCTACTTTTCATGACAGATCAATATGGTTAAAAATGTTTTTTTTTTTTTTTTTTTAAAGATTCATTGTTAACTTCCCGCGCATGACCTTGACCGAACCCTCACCCTCGTTACGGAGCTTTAATAACTAAAAGGCGGGATGATAAGAGGTGCTGGCCTTGGGCGAAAGGAAACTGCCCTGTAATCTCTGACAGTCACAGTATAAGGAAGAAGCAGGAGAATTAATCCTCTCTGCCTTCATCAGGCTGTGAAGAGCAAACTCCATGATATCAAAGCGGCAGGCAATTCCCATTCTTACTTCACTGCAGGAACTAATTATGCGCGACTACAGTTCATGACGGACGGGCGCGCAGGAGAAGAATTTCGATGTATATAACGCATGCATAAAATGAGTCATGTTAAAAAAATTTTTTTTTAAAGGATGGAAATGTCTCGTTTTTTTTTTTTCCTTCTTCTTCTAATGGGCGGCAATATTTCTGCAGTTGACACTACGTCAAGATACACACCTGCCCTGTGAAGCCTGTGAACTGTTAAAGGACGTCCCTGCTCGAGGAGGAGAAGGTATACACCCCGTACCTGTCGCCCCACTTCTTGATGCAGTTGAGAAGGTACTCGCAGACGCTGTGGACGTTCTGAGGCTCGCTGTGGCAGCAGCCGTGCAGCAGGGGCAGGCGCGACTGGATGAGCGAACAGGAGGCCTGGTCCAGCGTTTCGTCGGCTTTCCCCGTGTCTCGCCGGCTCAGCTCGGACTCCCGCAGGATCAGATCCACCAGACTGATCAACTCGTCGCTCGACAGCTCCAAGACGAACTGCTCGGTGCGTTTCTGCAGGACGGGCGATGTACCTCGTTAGCGACGTTATCGATGAAAGGTTTGCTCATTCAACAGGAGCGATTAAATATGAAGTGAAAAGTAATTTTTATGAGCCCAAATGCCATAGTACTGGTGATTAGATTAAATTAGAAGAAGAGAAGTGAGCTAACACTACCTATTTCATGCCAAACCTTTCCGATGGAAACAAAATACACAAATTCCAAAATAAACAGAAAACACAAAGAAGTACGTTGGTCAGAAATCTCTTTTTTCAATGATACCTTTATGTTTCACACACTGGAGGACCCGAGACTAGTCTGTATGTTCAGCTAGAATTTATCACGGCATCACACAAAACTGTCTGGACAGAATTTAATAAGACTTTGGCAGCACTATGGTATTTGCCTGAAGTTAAAACTGCGTCGTAAATTCAATGAAAATGTTGAGTAAAAGGGAAAATGTGAGCCGTTTTGTGCCGGATTATGAACCGCAAGTTTTGACGGCGTACTGCACATGCGACAAACTGTGGGCGCGTCTTAAATCGGCCGCTGGACGGAATTTTATGAAACTTTTGCAGTACTTCTGGCTGAAGTTTAATGAACGGTGTTGGATTAAATAATCTACTTTAAAATAAGCTTCTTCGAGGTAAACAAACACCTGCACCAATAGATATTAATTAGAAAAGTGGAACTGAGTATTTTTTACTGGGATTAGTTCATATTTCCACTTTGGCTGAAATAACAGCGCTGAAGTCATACAAGTAAATTTTAACGAACTGGACTCGTTTTGTTTTAAGACAAAACTTCATCTTTATCCGATCTACGTTTTTCCATTTCTCATCTGTGATTCACTCTCTGATTACCGAACAGGGAGTGTATTTGTCTGACCACGAAAGATATACAACTTAGTGTAAACAAGGCGTAAGATACTCAACCTTACAGAATGTGATTTCTGTGTATTAATAAGTTAGACGGAGAGTTCTGCTGTACAGAGAGACACACAGACATGAAATTATAACATCACTGATTACATTAAAGATCAGCAGATTACTTTTATCCTTAACCTTTTAACTCTTTATACGAACTCTTTAACTGTCCACGATGGTTGTACTAACAATGACGTTTCTAGGGTGGTTTCTTCTCTAAAACTGTGTTCTGTTCCCAAGGAACTTGTTCTTAAAGAGCGACAAAAAAGGGGAGGAATATAATCTGCCTTAAAACATTCTTCTGGTTAATTAGAATTGCAACTGCACAAACGGTCAGCAGAGGGCTCCACAACGGCGGTTTTCATTTTCTGTCTCTCACCTGCGGAGTTTTCTGGTCTCGGCCCTGCCAGATGCGAGGGATGTGACTGCACGCCCACAGGAAGTCCAAAGCCGAGGACGGGTCCACACTGGAGAACATAAACCGGTTAGATGACTCGCTCGCTCGTATGAAAGGCAGCTTGTGTGTGTAGCTTGTGGAGCGTATATATATATATATATATATATATATATATATATATATATATATTCTCACCTGTGCTCTTTGGGCTTGTTCAGGAGTGTGGTGATGCACTGGTGCAGAGTGCTCCAGTTGGACTGGTGAGTGAGCAGCGCCAGCAGGTAGGGCCTGTAGGACGGGACGGCAAACACTCCAGAGCCTTTACCCTGTCCAAACACACACACACACACGCAGGTTGTTTAAATATTCAGATGATGAAATTTGACTCTATATTTACAGACGGACGGAGACGGTAACCTTGTTCAGTGAGAAGAGTAATTTCTGCTGGAGGTCCGAGCACACAGAGTTCATCTCCGGGTCGAGCAGCTCCAGCCAATCAACCAACAGCCCTGAGCTGGAGCTGGTTCTCTTACCCTCGGAGCTGCTGGCCCGGGTACACACACACACACACACAGAGACACACACACACGCAGGCACGCACACACTATTAAAAGTCTTTCCTAAACCTGCCCACGCTGGCTCTTGAATGTGGGAGTAGAAAAAGAGAACAGCATTGAAATAAAAAGCGTGCATTATTATTTCACTACTGCAATAAAACATAGCCTTTATAATAAAGTTCTAAAATTCCTGATGTCTACCAAAAAATAAATAAATAAATAAATAAAGTTATTTTTATTATATTGAATTGTTTGGGATTAAGAAGAGATTTCTCCACAGGGGGTCTTGAGCTTGAACCCTGCTTACGTTTTCGACTCTGCCTCCAGCTTCACCCCTCTCTCCTCTGTCTCGTGTAGCAGCAACAAGATCACCATGGCAACAGGGCCAGCTGTGTTACCGGGGGCTCCTGTCTCCATGCCAACGGTCATGAGTAAGGACAGCAGCTCTTCCAGGTATGGTGACTTCACCTCTATTAATCCCTCAAGAACTACAAGAAACACGCAGACAGACACGAAAACAGCATATATAACACAATGCGGTTTCTATTCATTCGGACTATTGCGAAATGCTCTCTGGCTGCACAGAAAAACAACCCAAGGCCAATCCCACACGGTTAAACCCGAGATCCTCTGTAATTGCTTTCTCGAGTAAAACTCCAGCCCCCTCAGTCTTACCAAAAAAAAAAAAAAAAAACACAACCTTTATAGCTTTCATACAACGCCACTCATGGCCGGCTCTCCTCTCTCTGGACATAAACAAGTCTGAAGAGGTCTTTTTTTCCTCCTCTGTGTGTGTGTGTGTGTGTGTGTGTGTGTGTGTGTGTGTGTGTGTGTGTGTGTGTGTGTGTGTGTGTGTGAGAGTGTGTGTGAGAGTGTGTGTGAGAGTGTGTGTGAGAGAGAGAGAGAGAGAGAGAGAGAGAGAGTGTGTGTGTGTGTGTGTGTGTGTGTGTGTGTGTGTGTGGCTGTTTTAATCTTCGTGCTGGTTCGAATTTAGAAGTCGGAGTCATAAAACGAAATAAACACAAAGCCACAGCTCAGAACATAGACGTTCTTGGAGAAACTGAGTAACGCTGCTATCGAAAAAATCTACAAGGGCTGTGAGAAAAGCTGCTTGAGCAGGTTCGGTTGAAAAAAAGTTAACGCTGGCGGTGCTTAGGAATGGTGTGAATAGATTTTATGGAAAAAAAAAAAAAAAAAAAAGGGTGTTACCTTTCCTGATGAGCTCGGGCTCGGCGTTGCATTTCTCCCCGGCTCTCAGAGACGCGATGATGCCCCTCACGGCCACCTCCGAGTCCCGCCTGTACGCCAGGGTCTCCGCCAGGTGCAGAAAACCTGTACGTACTGACGGCAACATCGTTCGAGCAGACATTACTTGACCTAATCGCTAATTAATCTGCATCTAATCTTCTAAAACACACTTTGTTACGCTCATGTTGTGCTATATATCGGCCGTACGTCGGCATACATCAGCGACAGAATGCTAATAATCTCGGACACTCGTTCGTGTTCCGCAAGATACCCGGGGATCCGCTCACCGTCTGTGATGCGGTGCTTGTGGGAATATTGCGCGACCAGCGACTTCAGCAGGTTGCTAAGCGAGCCCGTCTCCAGCGCAGAGCTCTCCAACCAGGTCAACATCTGCATCATCACCTTGAAAAACAGCGAACTGAAGGCCACATCCTGGGACGCAGTCTGAAAAGAGACAGAGATGGACAGATGAGATCGAGCAATGATGACAGCGCTCAGAAATGCTGTGTGTGTGTGTGTGTGTGTGTGTGTGTGTGTGTGTGTGTGTGTGTGTGTGTGTGTATTGTAAGCAGATCATCAGCACAAAGAAATCCCTTTAGTTAGTTTTTTTTTTAATCCTGGGACATTTCCAGGACGATTTCCATGACTTAAATAGCTGCTATTGTTTATGAAAATTCATCATCAAATTATTTTGTTATTCCACTGCCAGAAGATGATGTGATACGAAACACTGCGTGCTGTGTTTGCTCACGCTGCCTTTTCCTCCTTGTCCAGTCATGAACTCTTATTACTCTCTGTAATTATTCGCCGGTCTTAGTCTCATTTATTTTTAGCCGAGTCTGTAAAGGAATGAAGACTGAAAGGTTTCCTTACCTGGTAGAGGTGTAGCTGGCGCAGCAGAGGGCACGAGATGGCGTGGCTGTGATGCATGGCTACGACCAGCGGCGCGGCGTGGGCCGACACGAGCAGGGTCGCTAAGGCCTGCAGGACCCGCGCGGCCGTGCCGCCCGGCTGACCCTTTCTCTGCCGCGCCCGCAACACTTCCTGAGCCAGGACCTGCTGCAGGGCCAGAGTCAGGGGCCGTGATGGGGGCGTGGGCCAGCGTGGGTCCAGCTTCACGGGAAACAGCTGTACATGAACGCAAAAAACACAAACAGATTCATGTTAGAGTGCGGTAAAAAAAAAACACTTCCAAGTTTGGTCAAGGGACAAATCTCTAGCGTTCAGTAAGGATTAAAGTTCAAGTCATGACCTAAGTCGGAGCTGATAAGCTAGTTTGAGCCGAATTCTCATTAGGGATGTCCGATATGACATCATAACATAAATACGGTTGGTGCCGATGAGGTCGACTAACGTGGATAATAACACTGCTGACACACACACACATCATTCTGTTCAATAAATTCATGTTTCGCTCAGCAGATACTGCTGCTGTCATACACACGCCACATCTTTACACTTCTATAGTTTTATATTTTCAATACACTTCTCAGTTTGCAATTACACTTTGCACTTTCGGTTTAATCTATATATTTTATATATTTCTTACAATATACAACAGGTTACAACAGGTTTATCGGAAACAGAATTTTACTTTCTTTGGAGTGAGAACTTTTTATCATCATCTCTTTCCATCGTATAAACATTCCACTGCGTATGATACTTGTGTCCGTGACGGATCAAAGTTTTTTATTTGGATATGGTGTTAAATTATTTTGCAATTTGATTCACTGAACTTTTAATATTGTATTGTTTCTAAAATAAAATAAAAAAAAAAAGATGTCTAATTATAGACAGACTGAATATAACGCATGAACATACTGACAGTTGTGATTTAGCTGCGGTTATAAAAGCTTTGTCTACGTCCCAATCACATCATGCCGTGCCTTCCATCCTTTTATTAAAGATGAACAAGACCTGCAGCAGGACGGCAGTGAGGTCGTCCTCGGCGCTGATCGCAGGCAGCTGACTCACGGCCCTCATCTTCACCGAGCTGTGCGGAGTCTCCGCTGTCGCTTTCACCCGGCTCCCCTCTGCACTGTCTGCAACGCAATAGGAACCGGGACGTCCGTGTTAGTGCTACGTGAATCCGTGCGGGTGACAAACTTTTAGTGGTGAGTAAAAGTCAAATCAGACCACGCCTAACCTCTGCGCGGTGGAAGTGATGCGCTGAGCAAGCTGTGAAACATGTGTCCGCCGGTCGCGCCTCTCTCGTGCTGCACCTCCACCAGGTGGGCCATGTAATCTGTCACAAAGCACAGACAAAAATGACACAAAATGTAGAAAAATGGCAAACACCCATAGCCATACCACTTCAGAGGTGCGTTCCGGGAGCACGTCCGTAAGTCGGATTCGTTCATAAGAGACCCTTGACACAAATATACAGTGTAGAAAAAAAACACAAAACAGGTAACAAACACAGAGGTTTGATGTTTTGGTTCTGCATCATACTCTCGTGAGACCTCTGCATTAAATCGCGAAGGGAATCCAGTTTTTTTTTTCCCCCTCAGAGATGTGTTCCACTGTATTGGATTGTGAACTTCGTGATTTTCCAAAATTAGGATTATTCTCCATCAGGACGGCTTTTTACACCACAGACATTTTCTATCATCGTGCTCCCGGACTGATTCATTCAAACTGTTGAGGCCGACTCATTTCTCACGCACGTGCACACCAACGATATACCGGACTTTAGACATTTTATATGTTCACTTACACACTGAAAATGTCGTATAAAATTGCAAATATTGGTATCTGTTGCACTGCGGTGTCTTTTTTTCTGTATAATACATGTGATTTATTTTTCGTAGATCTGCGGTCCGTTCGTATCTGCGAATTCGTAACTCGAATGTTTGTCGGGGAAAAGTCGGGGACTTGCTGTATTTAGTTTTAAATGGCCGTGTCCATCAAATAAATTTATTGTTATTTTATCTTGGTACAAAACAGTGCAGACTTATAGCTGTAATTTGTGAACATTTCAATCCAAAACAAATACATGGTATCAGAATTACAGAACTTTATATCCATCAAAAGGTCTCCTATTTTTTAAAAGGGATCGAAAGTAATTATACAATTGGCTACGCGGCTGTTCTTTTGGCAGGAGTGTTTAAAGACCTGTCCCTGCCAGACGAGCGAGCCTGAACTACAGATGAACTCAGAAGCAGAAATGCTCATTGAAATATTCATGAAATTTTCAACACATACGATTTATTCCATTTTATTTGTATTGATTTGTTCTATATTTGCGTCCTTAAGGATTAAGTAAAAATCACTTTATACGCCTATTACGGTATTATTATACAGGTGTATAAATGCATGCTGGGTTGGTCCTCACTCTTGTCCATGATGTTCTGCTCCAGCGTCTGCGGGTCATGGGAGACGGCTTGGTCCAGGTACTGCAGCAGTTTGCTCATGCTGGAGACGGGAATCCCAAAGGACTGCACGAACAGCAGCAGCTGCTGAGGCTCCAAATCCTGCAGCGCTACGAGCGGAGGGGAAACATTAAACCTCGAGGAACGTTAAACCTGAGATCTTAACCTGAAGTGCGTGCTTACCCGCATCCACCAATCGGGACACCTCGGAGCGGATCATCCTCAGTTTCAGCCAGTCGGGCAGGAGAAGAGCTTCCTCTGAGGTGTCGACCAGGAAGGCGGTGGGAAGGGGCTTTTTATCGGGGAACCAGATTTCAAGCAGAGTGAAGAACTCGCTTTCAACTGTTAAAGAAGCAGAAGTGCACACTGAAATGCCAGGCAATGCAGGGCAACCTAATAATATAAAACTTATTGTGCTTTGGCTGTGAACTTTATTCACTTAAATGCCGAAAATGCTTTGTGAGCCGATGCAGACTGCTTGCAAATTTTTTTTATTTTTAAGGCAAAAATTTATAAGGGAGGGCATTAATATACCAAGGTTATACCACTGTGTCCTCAATTCATTTTTTTTTTTTTTTTTTTTTTTTACATCTCTCAGAATGCTGTGCGATGTGAATAGTTTAGAGTGCACCACCTGGAGGATTATAGAGAAATGACAACATTTTAACACCTCAAATGAATACATGTACACTGTATATAAATAAAAATATATATTTTTTTCTAATAATAAAAAACATTTCGCCACAGTGCATCACCACACAAAAACTACCCCCCCCCCCCCCGACAATCTCTAGTAACAATTATCTTTCATTCTTTTTTTAACATGTTTATCTATTTCTCATATTCTGGAGACTGACAAATGTATATATATATATACATTTTGTATATATATTTTTTTTTCTGTCAATTGTAGCCTTTTTCTAACTCAGAGTCAATGGAATATGCAACATGATAGCATTCAAACAGCTGTGGAATTATTCAAGTTCAAACTTCCGATCTTCAGATCATAGAGTGAAAATTTCTCTCTTGTATTCCTCTCTCGTATCTCTTGTATTTATTTACAGTACTGTGCAAAAGTCTTGGGAACATCCAAACAAAAGCCATATGCAATGATGCTTTTGAAAACATCTCTACATTAAAAGAACGTTTAGAAGAAAAAAGAAACTGGCGCCTAAGACTTTTGAACAGTACTGTATATGTAATGCCTTATACATTTATACCAATGTATAAAAACAATTCTTACCTCAAATCCGAATTATCAATTATGTATAGGGAGAAAAAAAGTGAATAACAGCTGCTTTAGCTAAACAGGGTGTTCATAAACTGTGTTGTTCCAAGTTGGGACAAACATAGAAATGCCAAATCAACCACCTGATCAGTTTTCAAATAGAAATGCGCCGGGGTAGAGACGGGATACCTTTGGGTGGTCCTAGCGTGAGCAGAATGACCATGGCATGGACCACCAGAATGTGCATGGTAGCTGTTTCTCCTGTCGTCCAGCGTAGAAACACCTGATCCTGAGACTCCGACTGTTAAATCGAACATGGAAGGAATTAATCATTACCGTTATCAAAAGTGCAGTTTACAAACGAGTGCATGACTATATTGAGCTTTAATGTGCCGACCCAGCTGTAGAGATCCTCTCCTTCTTTGGTCTTCCTCATCCGACAGATGTAGGTGGAGAAGATGACTAGGAGGGCGGTGAGGGTGGTGTCCGACTCCGGTCTGCACGAGTGTTTTGAGAACAGACTGTTCATGATGGTGGAGCGCTCTACGATCAGCCGGGCTACATCCTGACACACACACACACAAACAGTAGAGTAGACAAATACAACATGTGCATAAATTCCACACTATTTATGGGGGGAAAAAAGGGGAAAATTAAATCTTACCAGTGCTAGATCATTGTGCAGGCCCTGATCTCCTACTGGTGCATGCTGGGAAAGGTAAATCAGATAGGCACTTATGGCCTGGGGATCGGTCTCCATGTGGATGGCCTTCCAGAAAAGAGACATGTCAACATCAGCAATTTCAGAAATGCTGACCGGAGCACACCACACGATAGATTTAGCTTTTTTGAGATTACTAAAGCACTCGGTTAGCTTAAGCCTAATCTGGTCTACTTCAGCAAATCGTATATATACATATATACATCAATATGGTAACGATAACCGACTGACCTGCTGCAGGGCGTTGGCCGTCATACCCCTGACGCTGTCGAACAGGGGCAGCCTGGGCAGGTCCTGGAGGAGCCACTGGTACGAAGGAAGCAGCTCTGCGTCCCTGGAGTCGTCCTCCATCATGTGGTCCCGTTCCTCTCCGTCCTTAATCCCTCCCTCAGACAGCACCAAAGACAGACCCTGCCAGCACAGACATTAGCCCTGATGCACTACTTCAGCCATTCATGAGTATAAATCTGTAAATGATTTTTTTTTTTTGCTTCTTATTATAATGTTGTTCAAATCTGTAAGAATCTTATGGGGGTGCCAATATTTATCAGCAAGTTCTTGTTCATTTAGCTATATTTACTGTGTAATGAGAATACGCAATATTGTAATACTCACTAAACATGTAGCGACAGTTTCAGAGCGATATACAAAGAGCACCAGAATTATTGGCACCCTTTATTCAAACAGGCAAAAGTAAGTCTCTCTTTTTAAGCAATCAACAAAAACACAATTACAGGTACTACTGCTGTTATTCTTCATAGATGAGGTACAAATATTCCTTTCTGAATATCAAATCGGACCATTTTCAAACCAGTGTCTTTTTTTTTTGTTTTGCTTTTTAAAGAACCACAATTTTAACCGTTATCCTATTTTCCTATATAATTTTTGAATTGACTGTAAATGACTGTTAAATTCTTCGGCTGTCCCGTACACTTACCTTCATGGCGAGCACTCTGGATGCCACCTGAGAGGAGCTGAGTCTGCGCAGGAAGTAGTCCAGCACCTCGCAGGTCGTATGCTCATCTGCCTTGGGTCCTAAGAGCAGATCCTGCAGCCGTCCCAGGAGCTGTCTCTGCTTCTGCTGCCTCTGTACAGAACACAGCAGCACGTATTATTAAGAGAGACTGATCCCAAGAATTAATAACATCATGCCTTCCCTATTTTAATAACTATAATTAAAATTTTATTTGGCTAACAACAATCTAAAAGGACCAGGCCTACGTACCTGTCGCTTTTTTGCTTTCTGCTCTTTGCTCTCTCCTTCTTCCTCGTCGTCAGCAGACGGAGTCTCGTCAGCTGCGTCGTGGAGGAGGAATTCACACAGGCACTGCACAGGCAAGACGTCTAAAGAGCCCTCGCTGGACTGCACCAGGTCGGCCAGCCACGGCATAGACTGAGAAGATGCCTGGAGGAATGTAGGAAACAGCAGGGATTCACCCAGAATTAACAACAAAGTAAAGTAAATGATAATTGTTCAGGAAAAGAAATGTCTCTGTGATTAGAGGAAGAATATGTTGATATTTGCGGCAAATGCAAAAAAAAAAAAAAAAACATCATTTGATCAAAATCATTTGATCGTAGGCTTGATCGGATCCTGGTATCAGACAAATACAACCTAAAATACAACCTAACTTTTTCACCGTGTCAATATTTACTTATTTAACAAAAATCAAGCCAAAAAGAAAAAATAAATAAAAAATGAGCAATACTAAGTGCTCTCATTAATCAGCAGCTTGTAGATCCACCATTATAAGCAATAACCTGAAGTAATCATTTCCTGTATGACTTTATCAGCATCTTACATCATTGTGGAGGAATTTTGTCCCATTCTTCTTTGCAGCATTGCTTCAATTCATTGATGGTTTTTGGGCATTCACTTATGAACAGCTCTCTTAAAGTCCAGCCACAGCATATTAATTGTGTTGAGGTCTGGACTCGGACTTGGCCATTCCAAAACCTTGATTCTTCTATTTTTTCAGCCGTTCTGATGTGGATTAATCAGTGCTCTGGGAAAATTGTCCTGTTGCATGACCTAACCAAGCTTTTCCTTCAATTGAACATTTAGTGGTGTTTTGTTTCTCTATTCCTATGGGTTTGGATATTTCCATATGAAATTGTAAAACACAAATCCGGTTAGGTCTCACCTGTCTCTGGATGATGTTGAGTAGGAAGTCTGGGTTGCGACTACGGCACAGGAGATGTCCCAATCGCAGTGACTGGTTCAGACTCTTCAGCTGTTCCTGGATGTGTGGTGGCGGTCTCCGTGGTGGACCCCTGACAAGACGTACACACAGACGATTACGCATACAACGTTGAATGTAGTTATACGGCTTCCTAAGTAATCAAATCTACTAGGCGAGCTGGAGACCTTACTTTGGCTCCAGGCTGGTGAGCTGAGACAGAAGCAGGCTGCTGCTTTCCGTGATGGTCAGCTTGGTGGATGCGGCTGCTAGGTGGCTCTCGAAGGCCAAGATCTCCTGACGCTCCTTCTGGGAGACCTGGAGCTCGCGGCTTATCATCTCCGTCTTTGTCTCCTCGTCGGCCACCGTGCAGGGTGGATAGGAGTAGTTGCTGAATGTGGGGTGAGAGGGGTTATTATTGAGTCTATTGTGATGATATGATTATATATATATATATATATATATATATATATATATATAAAGATTATACTACGGTCCATTTATATTGCTACATGTTTTGATCATGACGTACCATTAAATATTTAAAAAAACATTGCATTAACCTGATAAAAAAAAAACCTGACTTGTTTGGATGACAATGCCTATAGAGGTCATGCGCTTTCCTTCTTACCCTGTTGCGCCCATCGTTCTGAATACGATCGATCTGGACTCATTAGATCACATGACCCTTTTCCATCGCTCCCAAGTCTAATCTTTATTCTCCCTTACAAACTGAAGCTTTTTTTTCTGATTTAATCTTAATCCTGTGAGTTCTTGTGACATGTATTAACTTTCACTAATAAACAAAACTGATTTCTACCGTTGTTGGTTTTTTTTTTTTTTTTTTTTTTTTAAGCAATGCAACTTCATCAAGCGTTAAAGCGATCTACTGTGATTTAAGAGTGATTTATTTTTCTCAGTGATAGTTGATAGTTCCAGGTTTTAATTATGCCCTGGAGTTTTTCACCTAATTTTAGCCTTAATCTCGTAATCTAGTTGTTTTCTTTGCTTGATGCAGACCAATAATTTGACCTTTCTCAATCACAGTAACGCGCACAAGAACAGGAGCTCCTCACGGGATCGGTTAGCATTAAAAGAACTGCTGCCAGCTGAAACATATTAATCACTGCAGTAACTATCCAATAAAAGAGTCTTAAGTATTTGTTTATTTAAGTCCAAACCAGGACTTTTTATGGCAAGGCAGTGTATTATACGTTTCTGTTCCATTGCTAAGCTTTAAAATGTCCAGAACGGTTACGTAATAATGCATTAAACACCTCTAGATGTTGAGTTTACAATTCCAAATTTCTTTCCATCGAGATGAAAAGACAAGCTGCTACTCGATCACGGAATCGAACTTGCCCTTGATTTCTGTCTTCCAATTTCCTATTACAATATCCAAACTCATAGGAATAGAGACACACCACTGAATGCTAGTTAGATTTTAAACTACTGTATTAAACTCAGCAACCTCGACTGAACTTACAGACGGTGATTTGATATAATGCCAACAGGGCACGACACGGGAAACGTTAGTTTGGTTAGTGCATGCGTGCTGATTTGAAACACGCTCGCACTGCTACAGAACAAATACCAGGCTAATCAAGCGCCGCTGTTTCCTCTGTTTATACATCATTATGTTGTGCTTGTAGCGGATGGAGTGTCAGAATATCAAGTGAGAACTGAGCAGGCTGGAATGCAGCATCAGACATCAAGTTGTTCCTACTGTAGTCTTACAATATAAACTGAGAGTTTTTTTAATATTTATATTAATAATATATATTTTTTTCTTACTTGGTCATGACCATCTCCATGAGCATTTTTAGAGTGGGGTAGCCATCCCACGCTGCCAGACCTACAAGGACAGAAAGAAACATTAAATGAATGAATGAATAAGACTAGTTTACATCACTAGCCTGAAGTGACTCAATTCCAATCTTTTACTCTAATGTGACACAGATCCAATCTGAGCGAACACAAATCAGATGGTTTTCAGATCCTTGTCTCTTTCGTACGTGGTGTACAATGATTTGAAAACATATCCGATACATGGTCATGTGACTTGAATGAGAACGCTCAGATTGAGATCCGTGGTGGGGTTTTTTTTGACTGGTGCATCAATGATGTCTGTGAGATCTCATTCCAGTGCTAGCAGTGCGTCTGACTTTCTTCCTTCTTCTGATTCTAATGATAAACGTCATAATGGTAACTAGAGAAGTAAACAAGACAAGTGGTGCTTGTCGTGGCAAAACATTGGAGTCATGCTAGCAACATGCTAATCACTCTAGCATCAGGTTAGCAACATTCTACTGATGTTGCTAGCAATATACTGCTATAGTTAGCATAATGCTTGCAACATGTTAATCAGCGTAGCGTCATGTTAGCGACATGCTAATCATATTAGCATAATGCTAGCAACATGCTAATATTGTGAGCATAATGCTAGCAACATGCTAATATTGTGAGCATAATGCTAGCAACATGCTAATATTGTTAGCACAATGCTAGCAACATGCTAATCGTGTTAGAAACATGCTATCAGCATGCTAATGATGTTACAAGGGGGCGTGGCTTATGAGCATCATGATAAATGTGAAAGACTGATTGGTTGCCTGAGTTAAATGAGCCCTCCCCCGTGTCAGTGGGATCCACAGTTAAATTCAAAGTTCCAATAGAAGTTACCATTGTATGTTAACTGCCCTCTACTGGGGCAGTTTACCACTCACCCCTTAGAAAAGTCATGTCAAGCCCCCCATTCCCGAATAAGCCGAACGATATGACACCTCTTTCATTCATCATGTCTACGACAAACGGAAAGGGATTAGTCATGCACCAAATTCCTCATTATAAGTCAATGGGGCAAATTTGGGCACCTCTTGCACCCCAGGGGTACGACGTATACCCTCTTTCAGGGTATGTTCTGACACATCTTGCAAACTTCTTCAAATCTGGTAAATTTGAGATTTCTACGAAATTCTAACGCTGCGCTACAATCCGTCAAATTTGGACTCAATGTTAAGTCTCTGTATTCCTCACCGATTTTCTGCGGGTTGAAGGACGCCACGACGAGCAGCAGGAGCCAGGCTTTCCAATAGAGTGTTGATATGGCCAGATTCGGAGGCTGATACCTGGAACATTTCAAAACAAATCAACAGATCAAATCAATATAAACAAACCATGATGGAGATGAGTTCAAGCCCCATCCCCGCATCAAGCTGCCCCAGGAGGTCACGTCATAGCTGAAGTCATTTCACTCTAATGTACTTGTATTGCATGACTGTGAGAGCTTTCTTTTTTTTTTCTTCCAGCTTAAATAAGTAAATAAATAAATAAAAATCTCCTGCTTTACTTTAATCATGATCATAAACCGAAATCCAAGTGGCAGTAATCCTGAATAATAAGTGCACGTTTGATCATTTTTCCCCTTCTCTCGTCTAATCCGGAGTCCCCCGTCTGCCTGACTTAATAAGCCATAAGTACAGTATCAGTTCCACATGAGCTCTGGTATTCGCGAAACATCTGCGAAGAAAGCTGAATGATGTAAAGAGAAAAAAAAAACAAAGCCGAAATTATGCAAAACTGGTGAGTCAAGCTTAAAAAACACGCAGCTACGCAGACTCATTATGTTCGCTTATTTGTCAGGGACAAAACAGATAAACAGTCTTACATCAAACGCAACACATGTGTACGGGGCTTCGCGCCAAAGGGGATCTGTGGACCATGTTTCGGAGCTCGGGAAAACAAACAAGCTAAACACCATGTAGAATGTAACACAAATAAAAGCACGTTAGTTCAGGGGTTATTATTTCTTTTTCCTTTTTTTTTTTTACCCCTACCCAACTTTTTCCTTTGGCATATTTTTGCATATTTGTCTCACTTAAATGATTCAAATGATTTAATATTGCACAAATATGACCCAAGTAAATACAAATTGCAGTTTTTAAATAATGATTTTATTTATTAAGAAAAAAAAGCTGCCCAAACCTGCTGTACCTGGCTCTTTGTGAGAACGTAATTTTCCTGCTTGCTAAATCATAAAATATTTCACTTCCCACACCCAGGCCCGATGACTTCCAGTGAAAGGTGTGCGTCCTTGTTACATCTGGTATAAAACTGTGTATAAAACTTACGGCGTTTTATAAAAACAGTCAGACATGGCAGCGTGGTAGCGTGATGGACAGATTTTCTAGTAGAGCACAGAAATCACGATTCCATCAATTATAGCAAGTCGTCCAGGTCCCGAAGCTGAAGCAGCCTCAGACCGTCAGAGCATGAGCTCAAGCTCAAGCGCACCTGGGTTATGCAAGAGGACAACGACCCGAATCACACCAGCAAGTACACCTCTGAACGTCTCACAAACAAATTATAGATGTTGTGGCACGAACTTAAACAGGTTAAACCGTCCAGCGTAGCTAAATTAAAACTAATAATTCTGCAAGAAAGAGTGGGTAAACATTCCTCCACAGCGATGTGAAAGACACATTTCCAGTTATCGCAAATGCTTGACTGCAAGTGTGACCCAAAAAATGACGGGACAAATACTTTTTCCACAGCATTGTATTCTTTGTATTCTACCCATTACACAAGCTTCTTGGAGACTGCATATCGGGTACACGGAGACGCCTTGATTTTGATTATTATTTAAATAAATAAAGATTAATAATAATAATAACATTAAAAAATAATAATAAATAGAGTTACCCTGCAGGGAGCTGGATGTTCTCGGGGTGATGGTACGTACACAGGTTCAGGACAGCATCGATCAGCTGAATCCTCTCCACGTGCAACACAGCCAAATCTATATATATTTTTTTTTAAGTGTTCAGAGAAAAGCTTGAGATCTCTCAGAATGAAATAAATAAAAATAAAGGCAGGAATTGAGCGCTACCGTCTGACTGCACGCCGGCGGCTCTCTTCACCAGGTGATCAGCCAGCTCCATGGCATCGGCCGGGCCCAAGGGCAGGTCCCGGGACAGACCGATCACCAGGATGCGCATCAGTGTGTCCTCCAGCAAGGGAACCTCTGAACACAGCCTTAGGAAAAAACTGAGTGCGAGTGTTAGAGAATTCTAATTAGAAATCTTAAATCTGGGGAAAAAATAATAATAAACAGACTTGGAGAATGATGAGGTCGTCTTACTTTCTGTCACTTTCAGGAGGCCAGTTATCCCACTTGTAATATGTCTCGGGCTGCTCTGTGAACAGTACTTTGTGGAGGCTGTGGATTGCATTTACACACACACACACACACACACACACACACACACACACACACACACACACACACACACACAAATCTTCGTTTACAGCACATAGAGAATATACAAAACACCCTAATTATCACAATGAAACACAATAAAACTTCTGCTTTATAATAGCAAATATTATTACTTATGTTACGATTTTTTTCATTTGGGAAGTAATGTCCATTTAATTTGATGTACACCTTCAATAATTCAAACTCTTTTAATGTAATTGTTTAATACTGTGTTATGGACGACAGAGTCGAAAATTATGTGCACTCTGGCTGGAAAACAAATTTTAATTATCTTATATTTTAGAAAAGACAAATCCATCATTTTTCGACATCACCGTGCTTTCCAATACAAGTTATCCATCTGTCAACAAAACATCTTCCCTTTAAGGTCAAAGTCTGATGGAGCGAGATCACGACTATAGGGAGGAGGCGCCTCAAAATGTGTCGACAGTGTGGGAGGGAGTGTGCGGACGTGCATCATCACGTGAGATCATGACATCCTCGGATAGCGGTCCTCTGTGTTTAAGATTCAAAGTTTAGGCTTCAGCTCTTAAATAAGCGTCTCGCTGTAACGAGCGCTGTTGATTGTTGAACCAATATTCCAATACTGGCCCTTGAGAATCCCAGAAAACTGTAAGCATTGATGAATTTTCCAGAACTTTCTCTCAGTTGCTGATTGAGGATGTTTCTGCTCCGTACTCTGTCATTTACTCTCAGGCTCGTAGTGATGACTTAGTGATGTCCTGTCATCAGAAATGATACTTTTTAATACAGTATCGGTCCAAATTTTGTTTGCAGGTATCCAAACGTTCCTGTTTATGCTCTTCTGTGAGTTGTTTCTGCACCGGGTACACCCTCAGACCACAAAAAGATTTAATTCCTGCATGCTGCTCTTCTTTCATGCGAATCACAACTGGGGCATGCATTTTTCGCACCGTCGTCACCAATGAACTGATGTAACACATTCACATCTGCACAACATTGACTGGAGAAGTTCTAATATAAGCGGGTATGCGGATGACTTTTGACCTACTCTCGTATTAAAAGTGCTAAATGAATATTTTTTTAACAATGATATTATCAATATAGCCGATAACGATGATGATGATAATAATGATGATCTTTATTAACCCAGTCGACTCTATTTTTAACTTTAGTAGAATATGAACTCTACCCGTACCAGTGTATGTAGTCTTTAGGTGCCAGTTTGCTGATAGAAGGAACCACGGTGTGAAGCCACCACACGGCGTCCCTCTGGATAGCAGCGATCTGGTTCTGAAAAGATCTGAGCACTTCCAGATCTGAGACAAACACAGACAGACATAACAACAACACTTGAGTGGTTATGATTGAAGCTTTTACGAGTAATTGAGACCATCTGTAATAATCAATAACATTCTATTGCTTTGTCTTGAAGCAGACTTTTGCATTCACTATGTAATTTAATTTTAGGAATTTAAGGCCTGGAATGTGAGGTTTGTGTGTCTTAGATACAGTTAAGATAAACTGTATTGCCACAGCATATAAAGGCGTCCTAGACAATCATGTGTTTGAGGCAACAGTTTGGAGGAAGCATCACGTATGGGTGTGATGCGCCGGTGTCCGAAAACTTTTGGCCTTATACAGATTCAAAAATGTATGGTGTTGTCTACAGTTCTTAGGAAAGAAAGGAAATCGTAAACTGCAGGTCAGACTTAAAAAACAAACATCAGAACAAGCAGAGTCGCTCAAAAATAGTAAAGCGATCAGGATTGGGATTTTAGTTGAAATGTCAGAAAAAAGAAATTTATTTAGTGCATTTTTAAATAATCCTATACATCCAGTTCTGTGCAAAAATCTTAGATGCCATATTATCTGTAGTACAAATTTTGTTTATTTATATCTGCATTATTATGTACAAGACCATTCCCTACAAAGATACACTACAATTAATGAATAAATAATGAAAGAAATTTAAAAAGAACTCATATTCTCCAGCATGCTCAGTAAAACCTAACACCAAATATTGACCATTTATTGTTTGTTATTACTTAGTGCTTTTTATAGAAGTTTATTAATGTAGAAATGTTTTCAAAAAGCATCATTGCATATGTCTTTTGTTTGGATGTTCCCAAGACGTTTGCACAGTACTGTAAATAAAACAGCTGTTTGGTTTTACTGAGCGTGCTGGAGAATATGAGTTCTTTTGGTAACTTTGTCACACTCGCTTCTTTCTATTTTCGTGCAAAATCCAGGAGTCGACATTATTGATTTTTTTTTCTCCATCTGGAAACTGGTCTGTCATGTAATATGACTGTATTTCTTTACAGGCATGCAAATAATTCTTCTGTAATGTTATTTATTCATTAGTTGTAGTGTATCTTTGTAGAGAATGGTCTTGTACATAATAATGCAGATATAAATAAACAAAATTTGTACTACAGATAATATGGCGCCTAAGACTTTTGCACTGTACTGTACTGTATATTATCTGAAGAAGGAAAAAAAAAAAAATACTCAGTAAATATTATGAGAAACGCTATATTACACAGCTACTCACTCTTCTTCTCTCCCTTGTCCCAGGCGATGCCAGCTTCTTTGACTTGTGCTGTGATGCCCAGCATCATGGACACTGTTAGCAGGTCTGTCACCTGGATAACAAAGCGCTCCTGGGGGCAAAAAAAAAAAATTAAACAAAATGTAATCATATCAAACACACAGATTTTTCTAATAATCATTATACGACTGTTAGTTTCGACAGAGTAATCTGATTGGACCATTATTTACTCTAACTGTTGGTCGTCAGCGTGGGTTAAAGTAGGTTTGTACTGAGGAGAGAGCAGTTGCCTGTTTTGACGTGCTGATATTCAGTACAACAGCACTCCCTCTTGTGTGATATTGCTTAAATGAAAGCCAGTGACTGGCCACTAAGTGAGCAAAGTCAGACTTTTCTACATACTCGGTTCTCGCTTTTAATTCATTCGTGGATTAAAAAAATAATAATAATTTCTTTGTGCCCACAGTGTGAGGGACGCTTACTTTAAACTCCATGTCGGCGTACGAGGCCTCCTTCCTCTCCTGCATGAGGCCCAGACAGAAAGACTGGAAGTTGATCTCGTGCTTGGTCTGCTTGATGATCTCCCTGAGCAGTGCGCGAGACGCACGCAGGTAATCGTCCTTGTTGGTCAACAGGTCCTGGAAGACCATGGCCAGGAACTGGATGCAGGAGGGGAGAGTAAATAAATACATTTAAAAAAAAAAAAAAAAGAGCTTTAGACATAAAAATGGAAAAGCCAAACTATAAAAAGTAAAGTTGATGAGATAGAGACGGGATGCTCAGGAGCTTAATGTACAAATATGGAGAAGCAATGATCCTGTACGAATATAAAAAAATTTATTGTGGAAATAAAGTTGGAATTTAAATAGAAAGGTCCGGGCATGTGCAAATACGCCTTAAAGTGTCTTATTTAAAGTGACTTATGTGCGACCGATCTGGACATGAAATAGACGTGTAAATGTGCATGAATGTGCAGGTGTGCAGTGTCCATACGTGTGCATGAATGTCCAGAATGAGTGCAGTGTAAATGGACAACTGTCCGTAAGTGTCAATGTGGATTTTTAGGTGCGTTCAAATCAAACGGGACATCTGATAAAGAATGAACAATGAAGTAAAAACACCCTTTAATCATTTCTCTATATACTCCTCGTTTACACTGACGCACCATTTCACAAGTGCTTGGACACCATCGAAATAGAAAGTTCTCTCAGACTTTCTTCATGCAGGTCTAAAACGCCGGCCTCCCAGGAACTCCTTTAACGACCCAGACATGTGGAAATGCCTTGGTGGAGCCAGCTCAACCGGGATCAGGGGTTACTCTCAGATTTACGGCCTTCTTCAACGCGCCTGTACCGCTCAAATGTTTTACTGCGGCTGGAAGCCTCATCACTGTGATGTGAAACTGTATCGTTTTATCGCCTTCTTTCACGAGAAACTTCATCGCATGTCCCGGTTTGACTTGAACGCCTCTGACAAAATAAACTAATAAATGCTTTAATGGATTTTAAAATAGTTTAAACGGCACTGAAAAGAGAAAACAAAGTGTTGCAAACAACAGTACTGTAAACATTTTTTTTTTTTTTTTTTGAAAGCTGACTCTCACCTTCGGCGCTTGCTCCGGACTGTGCTGCAGGACCGTGTGAAGAACCTGCATGTTGTTGGGATTTCTAGCGTTGGACAACTCGTTAAAGATGACGAGTTTAATCATGGTGCCCAGGTTGTCTCTGTGTGCGTTCAGGAGCTCACTGAAATGCAAACCAATCGTCAGAATACGACAGCCAGACACGACAACAACAACAAAAAAAAGCTCCAAGACATTTCCATATGTTTGAGCCGTTAAAGGAGTTCCGGCGTTTCAGGCGTCTTACCGGACGCACAGCATGTAATGATTCAGGAGGACTTTCGGCTTGAGGCGGATTTTGATGAGGTTGGAGATCACGTCCATGTCGTCGGCTCCGTGGGTCCTGCAGTTCATGCACAGGGACATCAGGAGGTCCTGCGCTGGTCTCGTCAGCTACAAAGGAAACCACACCAAATAACAGCATTACATCATCTCCGTCCTTCCCTGAATAGTAGTGATGCTCTGAAACAGGAGCCGGGACTTGCCTTTGGATTCTGCAGCCACATCTCCAGCCTCTGCACGGCCATCAGTCGCACCTCCTTGTAGCCGCAGGTGGCCGTTAGCAGACGCAGCAGGTTCCGCGACACGTTATCCATGGGCTGTCTGCGGTTCAGCTGGTCCCTTAAGACATCCAGGACGTAGTCCTCGACGCTGTCTGTCAGCTCGTCGTACCTAGGTGGGTGAGAGTCGGTCAGAGCGGAGCTCCGTGCAGTTAAGACTGCGATACGGGTTGGTATCTGTGATGATATCGTCTGACACGTGTGTGACAGATCAGTACCTGGGCATGAGCTGTCCTTCCTCTTCGGGGCTGAGCTTCTCCTCGGCGATCAGAAGCTCGGCCTGATTGTCGTCCTCGTCCGGAGTGGACGGGTGAGGACTGTTTCCTGAAAAACAAAGGAGAACCTTGTACATTATTACACACTTACGCATTACATTTCATTTTCTTTATTTAATCAGGGACCTTCCACAGCGTGTACGCTCGGGTGTCTAGGCATTTAAACAGTGACACAATATTCACCTTTTTAACTCCGCACACGACAACAATGGATGTGAAATGAAGCGTGAAAAATGTGACTTTAATGGAAACTTTCAGCTCTAATTCAAGGGATTTAATTAAAACTTGCATTATTATTTTTCCTAAATAGTGCTCTAATTTTCATACACTCGATAATAACTAGAAATTAAAATACCCCCGTGTTCTGTGCTCTTTCAGGTGTTTTTGGTGTATATATATATAAAAACGGTTAGTCCTAATGGTCTTGTTATCTCTCCGATAGCTTTGTTTCGTCTTTTTCAGCCTGACTACGGCCTCTTTCACTTGCTTCGAGACCATATTGAGAGTTGAACATGAACAGAGACCAAATGAGAACTCAATACTTCAACACCGGAGCTTTTATTCCCCTGAGTTGTTATGAAGTAACTAAGAAAAGGGACACACCTTGCCACCAAATCTAATTACGTTTGAGCCTGTGAAAATGGAAACAAACAAACAAACAAACAAAAAAAAAAAACTGTCTTATGCAAAAGTTTAGGCACCCCTTGATAAATAACAGATTTTGGTGATTTCTTTAATTGAAAAGATGTTAACACAGTCTCTGTTAGAAATGGAAAAAATGCACAATATTTTCAGCAAACATTGATGCATGGTTACTTCTTATGCCATAAATTGAACAAAAATAAAAACATTATGGCATTGCGCAAAAGTTTGCGCACCCTAAGAGTTCCAGAGTCTCAGATTATTTTTACAAGGTTTCAGACCTTAATCAGCTCGTTAGAACAGCTTTCATTAGTAAATGGCAATTTCAAAGCTTTACAAACACTTTGACTCTTCAGACCTTGTGTACACACTTGCTGACACTCAACAACCATGGGTTCCTCTAAGCAGCTGTGTTAGACTCTGAAAATGAAAGTTATTAATGGCCACAGTGCAGGAGAAGGCTACAAAAAGATAGCAAAGCATTGTCAGCTTGCAGTTTCCACAGTGAGAAATGTAATTAAGAGATGGCAGTTTGGGGGTGATATTAATTATTCTTACTTATCAGGGACCAGAGTCCCTCAGTCCGGATCCAGACGGTGGTCCGCCATATAGTGATGCTTTGTTAAGAGTGTTTTCGTTTGTTTTTTGTTTAATTAAAGTGTATTGCCTCCTCCTCCTCCTGTCTGTACACTGACCAGCCTGAATGATTTCCCTCGTTAAAGAACGGCGCAGTGTACCTGCGCTCAGATCTCCCCCGGAGCGGCCCGTCTCAGTCTGCAGCAGCATGGTCTTTGGAGGCATCTTGGTGTTGAACGCAGTCTGTATGTTGTCTACGAATGTTTTACAGTGGGAGCTGTCCACCCAGATTCTCTCACCAAGGGAGTCCTCGATATACACCTGAGGCAAAAAAAAACAAACACAAACAAAAAAACACACACACGAAATCCAGAATGAATGATGATTTTTATTATTACGGTCACAGGAGACGGGGTCACGTGATTTACTTCTTACTTTGACGAAGATCTCGGGCCAGTTCTCGTCCTCTTCGTACGCGGCCATCAGCAGGTTGCAGGCCAGGACGGACACCAGGCTGTTCCCCTTGGCCTTGAAGTTTATAGACGCGTCACGCCGAAGGAGGCTGCACAGCGCCTATCCGAGGACGCGCAAACGAAAATGAATGAGCTGACTGCCGTGAAAGATGAACTGTAACAATAAGAAGAATGAACAGACACTGTTCTGACCTCTATCACTCCTTCAGTTGCAAATATGTTGGGTTTGATCTTGGCGAGGAACATGAGGCTGAGGTAGAGAGAGATGTCAGGCTTGGCCCGGTTCATCTTCAGCTGTTTGACCGCACCACAGAGCAGCCCTTCGATCCGCTCGTCGTTGCCGTCGGCCTCGGCTGCCTCGATCTCGTCAAGTAATACGGCGGGAGGGACTGCAGCGCCACAACACAGGGGTTAGAAACGCATACTGTGCAATCCAGGAGCTCACATGCTTCGTATTTTACACATAAACACACTTTAACACAAATTCAAGAGCACTACCTAAATCCTGTACTGGCTCACCTTCGATCGGCACCACAGACGGCTCTTTGATAGACGGTGAAATCGCTCTTTTGTCAACGGCAGCTACTTCAGCCAGACGCGAGATCGCACTGGGTGGATTGGGAGGGTGTTTGGGGCGTTTCGTCAGGTTGGACAGTCCTGAAGAGGAAGGTAAAGATGACGAAGTCTCTCTCTTGCGGTCCGGAGGCAAGCCTGTGGATGCGGGTTTGAGCAGAGCTGGGTTTGCCTTGGTCTCGCTGGCTTGGCTTTTGGCACCCAAAGCGATGAAGTCTCCCGGAGGAGGGTGACCTGAGAAGCAGACAGGAAGGAAAATGTAAAATCTGCATGGGACCTACTGGCTCTTTTGAGTATGTGTATAACTACCTGCAGCACATACCTGAGGATTTGGCACCACTAGGGCGCCGGATGCTGGTCGGCTTCGGCCGGTTCATGATGCAAGACGTAGATCTGTAACGTGATCTGTTTGACACAGAAACAGTTTAGTGATTAGTTTTAATGCCAGTCAACTCGAATCACTTCAATTAGTCTTGGCCTTGTTTGTATTTGTATAACCCGTGAGAGTAAGTTCTGTAGGAAGTGGAGAATCAGTGGGTACAATTTTGGTTTAGTGATCAGAAGGTTGCATGGTCAAATACCAGCATCACCAAGCTGTATGTTTATTGAGCAAATGTAAAACAATCAGCTGTAACATGAAAACAACCCATCAGAAAAATCTGCCTGAACAGAATTTGATAGAACTTTTGCGGTACTTAGATATCTGCCTGAAGTTTAACCTGGACCATAAGCGAAATCGAAACAGTGAGTAAAAGCGATGTTATGAACAGTTATGTGGCGGATTTAATAATCTACTTTAAAATAAGCTACTTCAATGGAAACAAACACCTGCACAAACAGATATTAATTAGAAAAGCTTAACTGAATATTTTTACTGGGATTAGTTCCTATTTTCGCTTTCGCTGAAATGACAGCACTGAAGTGGTATAAGTGAATTTTGTTTCGAGACAAAACTTCATCTTTATCCGATCTACTTTTTCCAATTTCTCATCTGTGATTCACTCTCTGATTACCGAACAGGGAGTGTATTTGTCTGACGATGAAAGAAGTACAACTTAGCGTAAACAAGGTCTGAGATACTCGACCTTACAGAATGTGATTTCTTTGTATTAATAAGTTAGACCGAGAGTTCTGCCGTACAGAAAGACAGACGGACGTGCATGTGGGCTTCGACCTAAAATAATAATATCATTGATTACATAAAAGGTGATTAGCTTTTAACTAAATATACAAACTCTTTACCCGTCAACGACGCGTACTAACATTAGTCTCTTACAAAAGCCTTCACTCTGCCTAAACATCATTCCAGCGGTGAAGGACCATCCGTTGGACACTCAACGAATCGTGTCTTCATGGAGCTCGCTGTGTGTGTGTATGATGTAAACAGCCTTGAGTTCCAGTGAAGGGAAGGAAGGTGTAGTTTGTGGAAGAACCACTTACAACGTTTCGGTCAGCAGGTGTCCATATACTTTTGGCCACAGTGTATTAGTGTAATAAAATCCAGCAGTAAATGTCTTCAGTAAATAAAGAGGTCTGAGGCTTTGAGCTGACACTGAACCTGACCAAGAATGACCAATTAATATCAAAACAGAGTGCAAAAGCTATCTAAACAGTAATGCTTATATATATGTCATGTATATTTAAACCAATAATAAAGCACGATAAGCTTTAAATGCTAAAACAGCTACTTAGCATTGTTTGCTACCAGGTCAGAACTGTCTTATTAGCAAACAATGCTAACTAGCATTAAAATGCCAGCCGAGCTCTTTCACCGTAATTTTCAGCAGGATTTCGATACGTCTATCACATATTAATGATTTATTATGCTCGAACATGTAGTCGTATTTAAAATTCATTATTAAAATCATTAATAAAAGTCTTACTTTTGTTTTTCACTGCCGCCGCTCCATGGTAGAAAGCTCTTCTTCACGGTAAGGCTGTGGCCGCGCGGCTCGTGAGCTGAACAGCGCCCCTGGTGGACCGGAAACAAACCGGCGCCAGACAAACATGTCAAGCAGGACTTCAGACAGCTAGTGACCTTGTAAATAATTGTACTTTATTACTGTATTGTACTTCCCTAAAGCAGTATTGCAGAATGTCTATAGTATTATACAGTAGGTACTTTTACTGCAGCAAAACTTGCAGTATAACTACTAAATTAACTACAGTAGCCATTTAATATGAACTGCAGTAATATCGTAGTATTACTGCACTAGTATTGTATCAACTGTAATACTATTGCAGAATTACTGCAGCAGTACAGTTCTGTAATAGTATTGTAGTATTAACTGCAATAGTATTGTAGTATCACTGCAGTAGTATTGTAGTATTAATTGTAATATTGTAGTATCACTGCAGTAGTATTGTAGTATTAACTGTAACAATACTGTAGTATTCTGCAGCAGTATTGTAGTATTAACTTTAAAAGTTTTGTAGTATTACTGCATTAGTATTGTAGTATTAATTGTAATATTGTAGTATTACTGCAGTAATATTGTAGTATTAACTGTCATAGTATTGTAGTATCACTGCATTAGTATTGTAGTATTAGTGCATTAGTATTGTAGCATTGCTGTAATAGTATTGTAATATTACTGCATCAGTATTGTAGTATTAATTGTAATAGTATTGTAATACTACTGCAGTAGTATTGTAGTATTAACTGTAATAGTATTGCAGTATCACTGCATTAGTATTGTAGTATTAATTGTAATAGTATTGTAGTATTATAGTGTTGACTTCAATAGTATTATAGTATTACTGCAGACGTATTGTACTATTACTGTATTAGTATTGTAGCATATTGTAATAGTATTGTAGCATCACTGCATTAGTATGGTAGTATTAGTGCATTAGCATTGTAGCATTGCTGTAATAGTATTGTAGTATTACTGCATCAGTATTGTAGTATTACTGTAGTGGTATTGTAGTATTAATTGCAATAGTTTGTAGTATTAACTGCAATAGTATTATAGTATTACTGCATTAGTATTGTAGTATTAATTGTAATAATATTGTAGTATTACTGCATTAGTATTGTAGTATTAGTGCATTAGCATTGTAGCATTGCTGTAATGATATTGTAGTATTACTGCATTAGTATTGTCGTATTAATTGCAATAGTATTGTAGTATTAATTGTAATAGTATTGTGGTATTATAGTATTGACTTTAATAGTATCATAGTATTACTGCAAAAGTATTGTAGTATTACTGCAGTAGTATTGTAGTATTAACTGCAATAGTATTATAGTATTACTGCATTAGTATTGTAGTATTAATTGTAATAATATTGTAGTATTACTGCATTAGTATTGTAGTATTAGTGCATTAGCATTGTAGCATTGCTGTAATGATATTGTAGTATTACTGCATTAGTATTGTCGTATTAATTGCAATAGTATTGTAGTATTAATTGTAATAGTATTGTGGTATTATAGTATTGACTTTAATAGTATCATAGTATTACTGCAAAAGTATTGTAGTATTACTGCAGTAGTATTGTAGTATTTATTGTAATAATATTGTAGTGTCACTGCAGTAGTATTGTAGTATTAACTGTAATAGTGTTGTAGTATCACTGTATTAGTATTGTAGTATTAGTGCATTAGCATTGTAGCATTGCTGTAATAATATTGTAGTATTACTGCATTAGTATTGTAGCATTAATTGCAATAGTATTGTAGTATTACTGCAGTAGTATTGTAGTATTAGTTGTAATAATATTGTAGTATTACTGCAGTAGTATTGTAGTATTATCTGTAATAGTATTGTAGTATCACTGCATTAGTATTGTAGCATTAGTGCATTAGCATTGTAGCATTAAATGTAATAGTATTGTAGTATTACTGCAGCAGTATTGTAGTATTATCTGTAATAGTATTGTAGTATTACTGCAGCAGTATTGTAGTATTAGTTGTAATAATATTGTAGTATTACTGCAGTAGTATTGTAGTATTATCTGTAATAGTATTGTAGTATCACTGCATTAGTATTGTAGCATTAGTGCATTAGCATTGTAGCATTAAATGTAATAGTATTGTAGTATTACTGCAGCAGTATTGTAGTATTAATTGTAATAGTTTTGTAGCATTGCTGCTGTAGTATTGTAGTATTAACTGCAAAAGTATTGTAGCATTGCAACAGTAGTATTGCAGTATTAACTATAATAATAATGTAGTATTACTGCAATAGTATTGTAGCATTGCTGTAGTAGCACTGTAATATTAAGTGCGGTAATATTGTAGTATTGCTGCAGTAGTATTGTAGGATTGCTGCAGTAGTATTGTAGGATTACTGCTTTAGCATGGCAGTTTTACTGCTGTAGCACTGTAATAATAACTGCAGTATTATTGTAGTATTACTGCCGTAGCATTGTAGTATTACTGCTGCCCATCCACCCATGTAGGAACCTCTGTAGTCAAAAATATGAACTCTACCTAAATTTTATGTATTGATGAAGATTTCCCAGTCTGTTATAGAGCAGGACTTCAGTGTGGGTGATGAAACTCTCTCTATGCTTGGACGTTTTTTCCATTTTTTTTTTTTTTTTGTATGGAGCGGTATCTCACCTCTTAACTAAGTGTTTGAAATCGTGGGTGAGCCGGTGAAAGGGGTCAGAGACTGTTTTAAGACTATGTCTTGACTGCAGACTTTTCCACTCGGCTGTCATAAAGGATATAGATCGAACGGTAGTATACTGTATGCATATACTGTACTTGGTCATGAATGCATGTATGGTGATATTTACAATAATCTACGGTAACATGAAACGCCCTGCAAATATTGTACAGGCTTCCCTTTATGCCATCATTACAGCTCTGACTCCATAAGAACTCTGAAGGTGTGCTGTGGTATCTGGCACCAGGGTGTCAGCAGCAAGTCCTTTAAGTTCTGTAAGTTGCGAGATGGGGTCTCCATAATTCGAAGCACATCCCACAGACGCTTGATCTGAATCGATCCTGTGAATTCTTTGTCACGTTGCTCACCCCATTTCTAAAACATTTAACGTTTGCAGTGTTGAGAGATGGCATCGCCACCAGGGAATACTGTTGCCATGAATCTGCTACTATGTTTAACTAGGCGATAGACGTCAGAGTCACAGCCGCTTGAATGCTAGGACCTCGGAATTACATTGTCCAGAGCATCAAATTTGATCAAAGATCAGATCTTTCCACTTGCCCATTGTTTCACAACTGGCTGTTCACTTGCTGCCTAATATATCCCACAGTTAGGCTGAGGTTTGCTATGATCATGTCTTGTAGAGCCAACGTTTCCAGAGCACCTCTCAAAACATGCAACTGTATGCTATCGGTTGTCAAGTCCGTCTTGAGTACTTTAGAAATACGCAGTTACATTCCCACTCAGCTGCGTCAGGAATCAAGGCCGAGCAGAGAAACACTACCGTACTATTCCCTAACTGTTGCCCAAGCCTTACTCAGCAGTCTCCCAGTGGACCTCATTTACTTCATACTGAACAAAACATGACATCAGAGCTTAACAACACTGGGATTTTTTTTTGTCAGTGAAGCATAATCAGATAATATCAGAACAAAACCCAAAGAAAATGACATGCAGGTTTCCCACACGTAACAGTTTCTCGGCAAAGGAAGGGGTCAAGGTGGTGCTGAACCCACACAGGAGACTTCAAGGAATAGCAGTAGGGTTCTCAGGAATCCTCGTCTTACAAAATGATGTCAGGCACGGAGACAGACGTTATTCATGCCTGCCAGACAAACTTTCACCCAGAGGAGATCAGAGCTGTGCTGAAAACAAGATGTGCTTGTAACCTGACCTCAGTGATGTAAAAACACGAACACTGTAGGCTTTAGCCAGAAATAATACACACTGTCGGTATGCTATGCTGCCGTACTGTATAATTCTCTTATGCTATATATATATATTATACACTGCAAAATTCCCAGTGTTGATTTAACACCCCAAGTGTTTATATATGACCTAATGGTCACGAATGTACTCTGAAAGTGTCAAATCAACACTCTGGGTGTTCATTCAAGACTAAGGATTTTGCTGTGTATGTTTCATTTTTTTAGGAAACGTCAAACCAAATTGGGACGTCCATTTGCCGTGTCGTGTTTAATCGAAGCTTTCCAAGTAATAAATATTTTTCCTTCCACGCAGACATTACTATGAGCGCAGCATGAGCCTGGTGGTTCAGGGTCTCTTTTTTTTCCCTTACAGACTGATTCAGTGAAGAGCGATATTAAAAGCAAATGTGTCCCATATTTGATCACCCCTTTTAAAATAGTCCTAATGCAAACCCTGTCCAACACTGCGAATAATTAAGCGGCAACCATGAAGCCTGAGCATCTGTCTGCGCCACACCAGCTTGTTACCTAAGCTGTTTTTCATATTAGGCATTTTATATATTTTATTTCATTTCAATGTAATTTTTTTCGATGAAGTCAGTGGAATGCTTAGTCAAGACTCCAAATATAAGTCTGGTTTCACAAGAGGGCTCTTTAAACCTGCTCAAGCATTTTGCAAATAAGCTCTTTCTTCCAAAACCACTCTGCGGTCCTGAGGTTATGATTCACTGTTTGTGAGGTAAAATGTCCAAAACATTGGAATCTCTCGCCAAAAAAAAAAAAAAAAAAAAATTTACTTTAACTACTCTTCCCTGTGGCTAGGGTTGATTTGTGTTGAAACTCTGGGTAAAGTTTGATTTCCTGCACCACACCTTCTGCTAGATTCAGGACAGCAGTTTGGTGATCATACATACTGTAGGCGCACACTGCACCCGATTAACTGGTTATTTGCATTTTTAGAAAAGTTTAAACCCATTAACGACGGAGCACTTGTTTTTATTGTGAAACGAGCATTCCTTTTGTCTGTGTGAAGGCAACGGTTTCCGATCACCGTGCAGAAAAGGGAAAAAAAAAATAAAAAAGCCACCCAGAATGCAAACATGATTACTCATCAAGCCGTGCAGCCAACTTGCACTCGACTTCATACTGCGGATGAAAGAACACAGCGCACTACTATGCAATTAGATCCATATGCCTCTTCAGGAGAAAAATGCATGTGTGGTGAGTCACTCAGTGGCGGTGCTGCTCAACAGAAGAAAAGAATGAGCCAGCTTGGCCTGGCACGCTGCCCGTAGGCCCAGTGGATACGGCCCGCACTTAGTCAGTTTCTGTGGAAGGAAATGATATAGCAGTTCAGTATCTAGTTGTTAATTGTCTTTTGATCCAAGACTTGCTTAAGGAGTCTTTCGAATTACTCAGCAGATTAACCAGGACATGCCAGACTGCTGAAGTACAAACTCTAGCATATGTGGGACTCGGTGAGTTGAGATCAGGAGCACAGTGTTACAAGGTAATCATTCTTTTTTTTTCATCATATTTAAAGCATCTCATGTTTGAATGCAGGAAAACTGAAAGTATGGTAAACTTTTAATACCAGCTGCTCTTGCCAGAACATAGTGCAATTTGTTAGACATGTGGTATGCAGAACTGAATTATTTCCAACATGCACCTGCAACTGGCTGCAGACAGAGGGCGCCGGTGATACCTTTTAGAACTTTTTTTTTTTTTTGCTGATGCCTCAAGAATATCAAATCACACAGGATCAAGCTATGAAGCTAATTAGAGTGAGGCGGCTAATTGGAAATGATTACTAGTTATTTGTCCTTTTGATGAGTCACAGCAGGCTGATTTGCATCGAGAGGGAACTATTTAAATAATATTAATAATAATAATAATAATCATCACCATCATCATCATCATAATAATAATAATAATAATAATAATAATAATAATAATAATAACTGGTGAAAGAGTGGTGTAGTTTAAAGGCAATAAATTACCAAAAGATTAACAAAAAAATAAATTTGGTTACAAAAGTAGTATAGTTAAAAGAAATAAGTGGTAGTAGTAGTAGTAGTAGTAGTAGTAATAATAATAATAATATAGATAGATAGATAGATAGATAGATAGATAGATAGATAGATAGATAAGTTTGGTTAAACAGTGGTGTGGTTTAAGGGCAATGAATTACCAAAATATTAATAAAAATCACTTTGGTTAGAAAAGTAGTATAGTTAAAAAAATAGTAGTAGTAGTAATAATAATAATAATAATAAATACAAATAAATACATGAATAATAAAATAAGATAATATTATAATATTAATTCAATTCAATTCAAATGTTTTTTCAAATTGTAATTAATATTACAATTAATATTACTGGTGTGGTTTAAGGGCAATGAATTACCAAAATATAAATAAAAATCACTTTAGTGTAGTTAAATGAAATACTTAATAATAATAATAATAATTATTATTATTATTATTATTATTTATTTTTGTGAGAAACAGGCACAATGGTTAAAACGTTTAATATATATATGATTTTTTTTACAAATATATTGGTAAGAAATATGTACCTTATGGCACTGATAATAATAATAATAATAATAATAATAACACTGGTGAGAAAAGTGGAGTACTTTAAAGGCAACAAGTGACCAAGCACATGTTAGATGTTATATGTATGTAATTAATCACTTAATATTTTAGTACAATATTCTCTCTCTTCCTCTCTTTAACACTCACACACACACACACACACACACACACACACACACACACACACGAACACACGGATAAAATATTTCACTTTGTGCTCAGATGAATTTCTCCAGGTCTGATGAAAGAATTCGCCAGCTGCGTCTCTATTTCTGGCCTCCCCGCGCTAGTTTCCCGCCTGGCTGACGTCAGCAGAAAGTTATTTTCATGAATGGAGGGGGCGGTCACGAGGAGCCGGTGACGCGCGTGCTTGCGGAAGCACAGAGTGGAATGTCGATACATTGTTGTTGTTTTCGTGGCTGGCGGACTTAGTGCACGGTTACCGCTCCGGCTGGACGGCGGCAAGTGCTTTCGAGGAGGAGAGAGTGAGAGTGTGAGAGAGACTGAAACAGAGACAGAGAGAGAGAGAGAGAGAGAGAGAGAGAGAGCGCGCGAGCCCGCTGACGGTCAGGATAAACCCCGGTCAGGATCGCGCGACAATCCCGGCGGAAACTCCGCGTCCACACGGTAAGCTCGGGGGTGCTGGAGGGGGGGGGGGGTGTTTTGAAAATTCCCGATGATATTTCCTGATGATGATGATGATGATGATGATGGTGACGGGACCGGAGCGTGGAGTGGAGCAGAACCGGATCAGACCCGGGTTTAACGACTCGGATTCTTGTTTAACATAATGAACCTGGCTGATTCCAAGCTTTATATAAGTTTGTAAATTAGTATGTATAAAGAAAAATAAAAAAACAAACAAGTTTGCGTAATATTTGGGCACGTGTGAAAGGTTGGGTAGACTTAACAACAACAACAACAACAA
>JAAGKR010007778.1:5294-34056 GCA_011419295.1 Clarias macrocephalus | reverse complement strand
AGAGGATGGACGAATGAGAAGATGAAGAGAGGATGGAGGAATGAGAAGATGAAGAGGATGGAGGAATGAGAAGATGAAGAGAGGATGGAGGAATGAGAAGATGAAGAGAGGATGGAGGAATGAGAAGATGAAGAGGATGGAGGAATGAGAAGATGAAGAGGATGGAGGAATGAGAAGATGAAGAGAGGATGGAGGAATGAGAAGATGAAGAGAGGATGGAGGAATGAGAAGATGGAGGAATGAGAAGATAAAGAGAGGATGGAGGAATGAGAAGATGGAAGTATGGGAAATATGTAAGGTCATTTGCGTATCATGAGCTGGAGGAAGATGGGTGGGGCTTTCAGGAAGCATTAGCTAACATAGGAGAGTTTCAAAACACCTATGCAAATAATCAGCTGGTTTGAATAAACGGAATGAGTGTGTGATGAGTTTGCAACTTTCTGACTTTGCAAAATTGAAGTATTAATTTGGATGTATTTCCAAGGTTACAGCAGCGATGTACCATACGATACTTTCTCATGATCTAGGTGGCGCCAGTGAGCCCTGAATCTAAAGGTAAACAGCCTCTAGAGTATACCATGTAGCCAGTGCTTCATGTCATGGATAGAAAAAAAAACATGAAACAAGTTAAGATATGAAAACAAGTGTTCAGTAAGGTTAGGGGTAAATTACAGCGGGTTTTACTGTAGCGTAACGCCTTTGTAATCAATGTGATAGTATTTGAGTGGATGATATTGTAACCTTATTTAATAGTAACTTAGCAACTTGTGATCTCCCAATGTAATTGATATATAAATATAAATATTTAAATGTAAATATGTGTAAAATCTTTGCAAATAGATGAAAATCTGATCTTGTGTTTATTGTAACAAAGATCTAAGAGGCTGGTTTGGGTTGTGTATGGGGTGTGCTGAAAGTCTGCACGCGTCAGTGTCTGGCGTGATCGATGTGACACAAAGCTGGAGGAACGGCGCCGTTCATGTGTCATGTGATCTCGGATCTGATTGCTCCGGGTCGTTTCCCGGAAGATAGATGGGTCAGGGGTGATTTTCTTATTTCCTGGTCCTGAGGCTGCACAGGTATTTAAACCCTGCCAAAGTGTGTGTGTGTGTGTGTGTGTGTGTGTGTGTGTGTGTGTGTGTGTGTGTGTGTGTGTGTGTGTGATACACAAGACAAGAAGTGAGAATAAGACTTGAGCTGAAAGAGTATTGATTATTGATTGATTGATTGATTGTTGTACTTTATGTTTAATCACCATGTCAAAATATCGGCTGGTACAGTAGGTGTGTTCTCTGGAATGTTTGCTTCATGCCCTATGCTATATGTGTTGTGCAAATCAAATCTGTGGCTTGGGTTATGTAATGTACAATGAAATGGAGCTTTATTTGTCTTTAGCTTCACCAGCTGGTTAAAGTCAAAGTCACGAATTGAACCAAAAAAAAAAGAAAAAAGGAAAACATAAAGTAAAACATAAAGATAAAATGTATTCTGTATAAAATGTCAAATGTAATTTTAAAAACTTTGTAATCGATTGTTTTTTTTAGTCAGTTGTTATATGTGTGTTAGAAATGTGGGATGTCCTTATATATTAATATAATATCAGTACAGCGGCACGTCGACATACGGATGTAAAAAACAAACTGAAAGCGGCTCCCTCGTCTTCTTGCTACCGTCCTTGCTAACATTCTCGGGACGCATGGTCCTATGTCTTCATTAAATCTTGCAAAAAATGCAAAAACACCCACAAAAAAAAAAAAAAAGTAAACTTGTAAACACTGACGCTAACAAGTTTTGAGCGGCTCCCAGACGTACGTGTAACTTAGCCTGCATTCGGTTCGCCTTGGCAAATGTCTTTTTTTGTGGGCCGTATTCCACTGTATAATGATTACAAATATTGTGATTTTTCCCCCCTCAACATTAATGTTTTTAGAAATTAAAGCTGATTTGATGTTCATTTCAAGTTTGTACAAATACTTTAAAGTAGTTAACTTTAAAGTATTTGGAGCAAGTAGTAATAGAAGTAATACCATTAGTGGTAGTTGTACTAGTTGTGTATTATTAGTGGGTAGTTGTAGTACTGTAGTCATTTTACTGGTGTGAAATTAGTTATAGTAGAAATGCTACTAGTACAGTAGTTGCTTTTGTAGGTATTTTTGTATCAATTGTAGTGGTGATACTATTAGTGTTAGTGTTAACGATACTGTTAATACTAGTAGATGTAGTTGTAGGAGTAATACTGCTACTGTACTGTGGTACGCCTGTGCGACACGCTCGGCCCCGTGACAACTACTAGTAGTTACAGTGTAGTAGTGGTGGTTGTAGTAGTAGGTGTCGCATTACTAGTAGTACTAACAGTAACAGTAACAGTAGCCACGCTGTCTAGTTGTTGCTGTGTGTGTGTACTAACAGTGTCCTCTGTCTCCTCTCACAGCTCAGGGACGTGTGTGTGTAAGACGGGAGTGTACGGCCCCAAGTGTGACGACTGCCACCCGGGGTTCTTCCACTTCAGCAGCACGGGGTGTCAGCCGTGTCAGTGCAACGGACACTCCACCTACTGCCACCCGCAATCCGGTAAGAGCTCGACACACCAAAATAGCTGCCATTATTCAATAGTCAATTTTATCTAAATGCATGAAACGATCGCAAAAGGTCCCGCACACATTTTTATTATTTCATGACCTCGATGTGCTGGAATATCCTGTAGCTGCATTGTTGTGTTTGCCTGCATTTCACGCGTCGTCTGAGTGTGTAATATAGATTGTGCGCTGGATCAAGTGCTATTCTGTAAGTCACATAATCACTCATGTTTGTTTATGCGTACGTGTGTGTTAATCATTCTAATAGCTGCACAGCGTACACTCGCACATTACACCCTTTATGTCCCTGCTGTTCAAAGGAATAAAAAAAAACAAACACAGCCACTCAAATCATATGTGCTTAATCTGCTTACTACTTCTGGATGATGGATGATGTAGAGGGGTGCCAATACTTTGCGCAGCAGAGCAGATGGGAGAGCAACAGGAAGACGCTGTCAGTAATTGTATGCATACAGTACAAAATGACACGCATGATAGATGGATGTGATAAAACATCAGAGTAACGGACAAAGCGGATGTTTCCAGAACGTTGCAGGGACGTTGTTGCAGTAACGTCACAGACAAACATTTGTACATTTTTATCTGATTTAATAGTTCGTTAACATCCTAATACCATTGTGTGTGTGTGTGTGTGTGTATGAGTATGTGTGTGTGTGTGCGTGAATACATGTGTTCATACCAGCAAGCCAACGTGTTGTGTGTCCATCTAGCCGTCCATCTGCCACCTTCCGCAGTGTGTGTGTGTGTGTGTGTGTGTGAGTGAGTGAGTGAGTGTGTGAGTGCAGATGGAAGCTCAGTTCTGATTTACTGCCCCCCTTACCCCCTTTCCCTCCCCACCTGGTTTCCCACAATGCTCTGGGCCTCTGGGAGGTCAGACAGCGACTTGGCTCACGTGATTTACGTTACGCTATAAATTGCGTCGTATATAATCGCGTTCACAGACGCCCGGATTTCCCTCCCCATGACCTAAATATCACATGTTCTCCTTCTGAATTAATGAATATGCAAAGCAGAGGGCGGAGTCAATGCATATAGATTGACCCACAACCTGAGAGTGGTGTACAACAACATGAGCTTGGAAATGGAGATTACGCTCTGTGTGTGTGTGTGTGTGTGTGTGTGTGTGTGTGTGTGTGTGTGTGTGTGTGTGTGTGTAAATCGCTTTAGTTGAAGAATACTATGTTAGAATTACGATAGATATTTATACTCTTATATTTTATATTGATTTGTATGTGAATTCATCTATGCAAATATTTTTGATTTGTGCGATCACACGTGCATTAAGCTTCTTCATTAAGCTTAGCTCAGTACAGTAACAGTTACTAAACCAGGGGGCTAAAGTATTAGTTTTATAAATAAAATAGCATTGATGTCCAATGTTTTTTTGTTTTTTTTTACTGTTTTGTGGCAAAATTAAAAAATAGATTCACATTTATACTTTTTTTAAGCCACGGGTAAAAATCCTGAAGGTTGAGTAAAAAATGATTTATCCACCCCACGAGGATGAAACGCTTTTTTTTTCGCTTGTAGGTTTGTCTCTTTTGGGCGTTTGTCTCTGTACAGTACATACTAGTGATGCGACTCACCAGGGACCACCTGATACAATATTATCACGATAACTCAGTGCTGATTTGATCTGTATTGCAATTCTGCAAGTATCAAGATCTTATAAATATCCAGATTATTTATATATAATATAATATATTTTTTTAACAAGGCAACTGACGAGGCAAGTGAGGCCTGCAGTTCTTTAGATGTTGTTCTGGGTTCTTTTATGAGCTCCTGGATGAGGCGTCGCCCTTGGAGTGATTTTGGTACTGTAGGCAAGTCACTCCGGGGACGTTTTAGCTGTTTGATCTTCACTCGTAAATGATCCGTTATGGAAAATACATTTTTTCATGTCTAGCTTTAAAAACAGATTCTGTAACATTCTATGTAAAACACCAGCGGAGCTCCTGTGATACTTAAGTACCCATGTTTTGTAGGAAAAGAAAAAAAATCCTATAAATAGAGTCGTTTTGGAAAGCGTCTGTAGAAATGGTTTAGTGGTGAGTTATGGCTAGGCCAAAAATTTGACAGAGAATGCACTTCTTGCCGCAACCCATCGCTTTTTTTCCAAGGTTGAAACCAGCACTAAGAGTGCACTGGCTTGTGCAACCCCCAGTGGTCGGGGCTGGTTTCCTGCCCCTGGAACTGAACCTGGGCCACGGGGGTGAGAGTGCCAAATTCTAACCACATTTCCACCAACAGGGTTCCCTGGTACTTCCTGTCCCCAGATGGCAGCATTAAAAACAGCTGGGCTTTTGCTGATTATGAAGCATTTTGTCTCCACAAACACCGCCTGGTTCATTTCAAAATACTCACTCAGGGAGAATTTCTTTAACAAAAAAAATTGATAAAATAAGCAAAAGTTGTACAACATCCTACTGCAGGTCTATGGAGTTACAAAGACCTGAGTAAAGTGCTATAGAACACACATTCTCTGTAGAATCCCACTGAAATTCTATAGAACGTGTGGTTTTTATGCAGGGATTGATAGGCCAAGAGATGTTTGAACGGTGACGTAGTCAGTGCAATATGTCCTAATACATACAACCTGTTTTTCTCTCTCTCTCTCAGGTCTTTGTATGGACTGTCAGGACAACACTCAGGGACAGAACTGCGAGGAGTGTATGCCACGCTACTACAGAGCACCAGGTGGAGGTGTGAAGGAGGAGTGTGTGCCCTGCCCTTGTTCCAGCCACAGCTCTTCAGGCACTTGCCACCTCGGTGAGATACAACACACTGCGCTTGGAAAATACTGGTAGCGGGTTGAAAGCTGTAACTTTCTGTAATACTTACACGTTCATTGGTTTCATACGATCAGGGTGGAGAATGTGGATGGAGCACAGGTGCAAAGGTTTTCGCTTTATCCTTAGGGTGTACAAACTTTTGTAGGCCGTTTGGTCTTCTCCTGCCTTATTGCTGTTGAATTCTGGTTGGTTATTGTTGACCTAATATGAGTGGATTTGTGAAATGTGTTGAAGGCTGTGTGAGGGGGAGTGTTGGGGTAGAGTTTGTTTGAGGGGAGTGTGTGAGGAGTTAATTTGGAATTAAGCTGGTAATGTTTTTGATGTTCATGAAGATGATGTTGATGTTAATGATGAAGATAATGATTATGAGGATGATGACAATGACGATGATGATGAGGATGTTGTTGATGATGATGAGTAAGAAGAGAATCAGGATGAATCAATGATGAGCATGATTAGGATGTTGATGGTAATGGTGGTGAGTGTGATGATAATGGTGATAATTTAGATGATGATGTATTAATGGTAATGATGATGTGGTGATGTTGGTGGTGATGATGTTGATGATGATGCTGGTGGTAAAGATGCTGGCACGGTTGATTATGATGATGATGATGGTGATGTTGTTGATGATGATGTTGGCGCGGTTGATTAAGATAATCATAATAAGTAGCCATAAAACTATTTTTAAAATATTTATCCTTAGCTTTTTATAATTGCTCATTTCATATAAAATAATGTATTATTTATAATATTTAATATTTAATTATTATGTTATTATACTGTATGTGGTTAAAGTACTAATGCTATAAAATGTTAGTTCATATAAGAAATCTTAGCTAAATGCTCTTGTATGTGTGTGTGTGTGTGTGTGTGTGTGTGTGTGTGTGTGTGTGTGTGTTAGTCAACCAGCCAGCTTTCCCGCTCACCCTTTTCCCCAGTGTCATCAATATTTCAAATTGACTCTGACTGAGCTGTGCGTGTGGTTGTGTGTGTGTGTGTGTGTGTGTGTGTGTGTGTGTGTGTGTGTGTGTGTGAGTGTGAGTGTGTGTGTGTGTGTGTGAGTCTGTAGTACAGACAGTCTAGATCATTCTAAGTAGTCTGTGGGGCCAAATCACATTGTGTTACATTGTAAAAATCAATGTGTATGTGTGTGTGTAGGTTTACAAAAAAATGTGTCAAGCCTCAAAGGCGAGACAGGATGGCTGTGAGATTGAGAAAGAGCGAGACAGTAGGATACAGTTACAGCAAAACAGTGTGTATGTGTGTGTGTGTGTGTGTGTGTGTGTGTGTGTGTGTGTGAGAGAGAGAGAGAGAGGGAAAGAGAGAGATAACAGATAAAAAGCAGAAGAGAGAAAAAAAAATTTTTTTGGTTATCAAAACATTATATCAATGCTTATTTGGCAACAATCGTGTTGGAGCTCATGATGTATTTTGTTAAGCAAGACTTTTATACAGTTAAATGACAGAAAAAGACAACAAGACAGAGAGACATAAAGACACAGAGAGGCAGTGAGAACACGACTTGGAGAGACATTGAGAGTAAGACTTAGAGAGACGGTGGAACAGTGAGAATAACGGCAAGAATGAGACTTAGTGTGACAGAGAGACAATGAGAAAGAGAGAAAGACACAGTGAGAACGAGGCTTAGAGAGTAAGTTAGAGTGAGACTTATAAAGATAGCGAGAAGACTTAGAGAGAGAGAGAGACAGCTAGACACAGTGAGACATAAATGGTAAAAGAGAGACAGCGACACCATGAGGCAATGAGACAGATTTGCGAGAAAGACCCCAAAACATAATGGCAGTGGGACAAAGAGCGTTAGAGAAGGAAAGACACACATAAGCACTAATAGTAGTACTGGGACCATTAGACAGGGACACTGTAAAACGGGGCGACAGTGGGATCAAGAGAAAGGAGTGAGACCGTGTTATAGTCTGTGAACCATGTGCTATAGATGACCATATGGCATACAGTACAGAAAACTTCTATAAAAATAATCAGCGGTGGAACGGTGTGATGATGTGGGGTCACAGTTTCTACACCAGTGTCAAGGAAGTCACAGTCTCTTTTTTTCTCACCTCTTTCGATCGATCCCTCTTCGTAATTTTTTAAATGGTGATTAATTATGACATGTATGTACAGACAGCCATAGGGGATGCAAATTTTTGCACTCAGCCCTGTTGTATGTAAAGCTGGCTGGTGGCTGAAATGTAAAGTTTATCAATGAGCAGAATTAAATGAACAGAGAATTTTGTTGCTAGTCAAGTGTATGATTTAATACAGTTTAAATATGATGTGTTTTCCTTTCTTTCAACGTGTAGTGTTTTATATTGTGCCTCTAATCTAACTGGTCAGTTAATCAGGTACACCTCCTATATAGGTCAGTTTGTTGGTGAACAAATACTGATTGTTGCTCTGCACAACACTTGGCTCAACCTTTTATTTAAAATATTTATTAGTTACTCCTTTGGTTTGTGAAATTAATTACCCTGATGAAACCCGTGTTACTGTAAACTGTTGGATATTTACCCCAGGGGACAGAGTGGACCAAAACGAATGATTACTCTCTTTTGTTCTGCATATTGTTTAACCAACCCAAGCCACTCCTGTTTATGTTTAACCAATCCTACCACCTCCTACGTAAATTCTCACCAATCCCATCTGTGCCTTTGAACTATGAACAATCCTACAAACTCCTTCAGAAACTTTGAAGACTGCCACCCACTCTTGGAGGGGAGATGACCAATCTAACCCACTCCTCCGCAAACTGTGACCAAACCTCAGCCACTCAAAGAGAAACTGTTATAAACTCTACTGCTTCAACCTTATAAAGAAATACATAGTTTATACTAAAGTGACTCAGTCACTGAAGACTTAATGAAGTTAACAAAGGAAGCAATTTAAGCAATGTACACAAGATGTTTATTAGATGAAACATAATGATACAAAAATTCATAGTTAATAATTTACAATTTAGAAGCTTTAGCAAAATATAGGGGCGTATGTTCTAACCTGAAACGCACAGGAAACACTCATTAAAAATGGAGTGGCATAAATGAGGAAAACAAAGAAACCACACCTAATAAAATGCATAGACATTCAGCATCTGAAAAAATAGAAATGAGCTTTTTTTTGGAGGTGTATAGCCTACAGGAGTGTGGAGTTTTACAGGATACTATGATTCCTCACACTGAACTTAAATCTATTTATGTTTTAAGTGATAGATTATTTACATTTTCATTGAATTCTACTATTATTAACATGCATGTAAAAGGAAGATTTAGTCTCTAACTTGAGCAACAAGGCAACATACCAGAGTCACTGTTACCACTCTGTGGCTAATCTGTTAACTACAACAGTGGCTCCTGGAGTTTTCTGGTTTTAATTTGTTAAAGAATATATCTTTGCATGCATTTAAAAAAAATCAATTTAGTTGTTGTGAAATGGCTGGAAATTGTGTGAAATAGCTGGAAGACAAGCTAGGTTACTTTCTCACTTAGTAATAGCAGCTAATTAACTCACTCATCATCTATACCGCCCAATCCTATATCCAGGGTCATGGGGGGCCGGGAGCCTATCCCAGGAGACTTCGGGCACTAGGCGGGCTACACCCTGGACAGGGTGCCAATCCATCGCAGGGTACACACTCATACACACTCACACACTCATTCACACACTACGGCCAATTTGGGAACGCCAATTAACCTAACCTACATGTCTTTTGACTGTGGGAGGAAACCGGAGTACGCAGAGGAAACCCACCAAGCGCAGGGAGAACATGCAAACTCCATGCACACAGAGACAGGAATCGAACTAACTTTGCCCGGAATGGAACCTGGATCCTGGAGGTGCAAGGTGACAGTGCTAACCACTACACCACCGTGCCTCTCCAGCTAATTAACTCTATTAAAACACCCCCAAAAATTAACAAACAAACAAGCAAAACAAACAAACAAAAGCTTTATCTCAGATTATTACATCTTTACCTCAGATTTTTAAAGATTTACCTCAGAACTTCACCTATAACTGTTACAGCTTTACCTCAGATTGCTAAAACTGTCCTGTATCTGTTACAGCCTTAGATTGTTACAGATTTACTTACAATTGCACCTACTTCTGTTACAGCTTTACCTCAGAATATTACAGATTTACCTCAGATTATTACATCTTTACCTCAGATTATTACAGCTTTACCTCAGATTATTACATCTTTACCTCAGATTATTTCAGCTTTACCTCAGATTATTACAGCTTTACCTCAGAATATTACATCTTTACCTCAGATTATTACATCTTTATCTCAGATTATTACAGATTTACCTCAGAGTATTACAGATTTACCTCAGAGTATTACAGATTTACCTCAGACTTGTCCAACTTTACTTATAACTGTCCCAGCGTTCTCAGCTTTATCTCATATTGTTATAGCTTTACTTCTGTTACAGCTTTATCTCAAATTGTTTAAGCTTTACCTCAGATTGTTACAACTTTACCTTTATTTTTTACAGGTTTACTTCAGAGTATTACAAAACACCAACCCTCAAGTAATAAATGCTAATAAACATGTATTCTCTTATGAAATTACCATTTACCTGAACTTGCTGTGAAGCAGCTGTTACTATGGAAACGGCAATGTATAAGAACCAGCACATTAATATAAAGCTGTGATTGGGAGCTTCATTACTGACAAGGCTGCTATGATACTTTAGTAAATTAATCAACACCACACATCAGTCTGATCAGAACCAAAGATTCTGTATCACTTTGTAGAAAATTATAGTAGCTCTGCAGTTCTGAGTTTGACACACTCACGAGTGTTTTGCAGTTTTACAATCTATCCATAAAAATATGGCAAGTCAACACAAATAAAGCAGGTCAACACAGGGATGACTTGGTTTAGTAAGTAAACAGACCCATAGGCCACAGCATTCTCACAGGATGCTGTAAGCTCTCGGCCGCCCACACACTGGAGCGTTTACAGAGCTGAAGAAGAAAGCATAAAGTCTCTGAGGAGTATGTTAATAGCAGAGTGTAACACTAACTACTTTAGCAAGTCCTGATATTCACAACAAGAAGAAAAATATGTAGCAGAAATACCAGATTTATATTAAATTCAATTCTATTTATATAGTGTAACGACGCGGGTCGTGCGAGGGGCAGAACCGCGCATAAACTGCTCAGGACGGGCAGATCCACAGGCTGCTACCACGCGGAGTTCTGAACAGGCAAAGGCGCGGCCATTTATACACGCGGTTTCCAGGCAACTCCAACGTAAGGCAATCATCCTGAGCGAGCCGCACCTGACGGCGTGTTTATTTAAGGGTCCTGATACCTCGGCACTTCGTGTGATAATTAGGGTCTTTTGTTTCCGTTTAAGTTCCTAATTCATTATCCCACGCTATCTCCAAACGTAAAGGTCTTCCCAGGTGTATCATAAGAACTCTCACATACTCCTATTTCGTTGACCCCCTCTAAAGCCCTGCGTTAGGGCTCTTATAATATTATAACATCTCGTGGTGCGTCTCTCCATACCGCACCACGAGTTGGTGATTTGGGTGAAAATGGATAGCAGGGATTGCTTTGCAGTCATACTGTGTGTTAGGAGAAGTTCAATATAACAAAAGATGTGTTTAAGTTCATATGGAGTCCACTTGGAGGCAAAAGATACAAAACGGTATGTTGAAATTTCAGTCCTGAACTACTGAGTGACTGCAGTCACGAGCTGTATGCATCAACCGAGTCCAAAACCATATTCATGGTAAAGTGGAACCATCCCCAGTCACCACATGCCTCCCATGGGACCATATGAGACCACATGGGACCTCCTGTATATGTGACGAGACCTCCTACCAAAAGCAGGCACCAAGATGAGACAGACAGGTCCAGAGGGTAGAGGGGGTCTGGATCACTGGGAGCTCAGAATCTGCATATGTACTGTAGCTTGACAGAGAGAGAGTGAGACAAAAACAAAAAAGCCATGCGATGTCCCATATTCTCTCGTTGTTCCTCACAAATGCTTGGAATCAGTGAAAGTATCTGACTCTTTTTTTCATATCACTTGCTTGGAGCTCCTGAACAATGGCACAGTATGCATGCAATTTTGTCATGACATGTTGAAAAAGACCTCCCAGTCTCCTGTACGAGGCATCTTTTTGTAGGCACCTGCTGCAGATATCGATTGTGTCCTTCGACATTTCCTCACCATCCTCTGAATAACACTTTTTTAAGGGGTACGTCAGGAACACCATATTTCTTCATAAATTCACTCTGACATCTCTTAAACGAATAGGTGACCCAATAGGTTCGCACTATGAGAATATGCTGCTCATTTTTGTACACCACCATCCTGATAAGAAGTCGAGTGACCGAGTGAAGTGGTACAGTGATAAACCCTGCATTATCGGTCCTAATGGGCATCCTGGTGCGTTTCAAGCTCCTTATACTGAGGAGCACATTGTACATTGTTTCATTCAGTTTGCTTCGTTCTAGCGAGAGTTATTACAGAATATTTGTGGCCTAACCATGACTGAAGCTGGGCAGCGAGAACTTTTACCGTACCATCATGTGTGACGCTATTGGTCAGCATGGAGTCACATTTTACCCTGCAAAACTTGGTCCTTATAATACACCCAATTTGCTAATTTGCATCTTCCCAGATGAACTCCAACATATCGTCATCCTTTAATAGAAAGGGGAAACACAGCAGCCCTCCTACGTTGTCGTTTGGAATAATGGACGTTTTCACTGAGCTGCTTTGGTTCACCAACAACCCATGCTTTGTAACACTGTACTTACCACTGTCTATTCTTGCTTCCTAAATATAATAGAGGAATTATTTTCAGCATGGTGGTGGAAAGTGTTCAACGCCCACCCCATGAGCATGTGGCACTACCTCGGGCAATGGAAAATGTGATGCCATCTACTCATACGAGTTCCAGGGATGAATCTGCCATCCTAGGCTGCTTGGCCAGTGAGAACGTCGCAGCCCATATGATAAGGTCTTCTGATCCTGGCCAAGGATGCAGAATCATCTGTTTCATTGGATTTTGCAATTGAATTTGTCAGTTCATTTGCAAACTTTGTATTGCAGTCAGAAATAAATATTTTGTAACCTTTTTGTATGCATGCTTTCTTTTTTACATACTACGTAAAATAGTTAACATTTGTGTTGTAAATAAAGTATGTAGTACTGCTAGTGCTATTTTGGGACTAAATGAGAAACGGTAAATGCATGTAAAAGCATGCATTTGAATATGGAGCATGGCCTCATGAAGCCGAAACAAACGAAAGACTTTTGACGGTAGTCTTTTGAATCGATCATACAAGTGTTTATTTGATGCTCTGTAAGAAATAAACCTACGATTGCTGCGTGTGCTGGTTGGTGGAAGGAATCAGGTTTGAGAAGAGAGAACATACACAGTTTGAGTGCTGTGTTTCATTTTTACAAGAGATTTATAGAGTTTTGACAAAGAAGTGAACTCTTCATATTGTGTTTAATGCTTTGAGACAGTTTAAACTGTAATGCATTCAGTTCACATAAAAAGCTTTTGCATTCACCTGAACCAGTAAAAATTCTGCCAAATGAAACTTTGTGTGTGCATGTTCTTGTGTTTCATTAACAGACTCTAGTGGTCAAGCTGTGTGCGACGAGTGTAAGGCTGGCTTTGCACCACCCACCTGTGAAGTTTGTTCCCCTGGATATTATAAATCAAGAGGCGACTGTGTGCGCTGTGAGTGTAATGGGAATGCAGATTTACACTCAGCACCCCAGACCTGCCACCCAGAGAACGGACACTGCCTCCTGTGTGCCAACCACACCGCCGGGATACACTGTGAACTCTGTGCATCCGGATACACAGGGGATGCTCTCGCCCACAACTGCACGCTTAGAGGTGTGTGTATATGTGTGTTTAAGTGTGTGTGTGTGTCTGTGTGAGTGGAGGCGGTGTTTACAAATGTAATGAGCACAGACTAACAGAATTACAGTTTACAGATTGGTAGATTTAATATGTAGGTTTACAAATTTACTGTACAGGTTTACAGATTTACTGTTTAGGTTTATGGAATGAAATCACCGTCAAAAAAAATTGTGCGTAAAAAAAAAGATTTGTGTGTAATTCTGTGTTTTGTCTGGATTCCAAAATCTTTGGCCACGACAGTTTACAGATACGAGATTTTGTGTGTTTGTTCCAGTGCAACTCTGAAATATACGACTCTGACTCAAAACTTGTTTTTACAACTCCTCTGTTACACGGACAAATGTCCACGACAGTAACGTCCACGAATGTTGTGTGTTACACCACTGTCAAAAATATGTCATCAAGGCCACATGCACAGGCATTACTATACGAGGGAAGAGGAATCGATTAGGCCACTGTTTTAAACCACCAACGCCAAAATGGCAGATCAGCAGCCGAGCGCTCTCTCATCGTCTCAGGTAAGTTTTTAGTTATTTATTTATTTTTTACAGATTTGGACATGTTTAAGAGAAGTCAAATTACAGAGATCTTTTAACTATAGTAGGTAAGATTTTAGTAGTTTAAAACGGTGGCGGGGAGCATGAGTCAAATTGATTCCTCTTCCCTCGGATAGTAATGCCTGTGCATGTGGCCCTGATCACGTATTTTTGGCAGTGCTGTGACACACAACATTTGTGGGCGTAATTTCGCAATTCGTCCGTGTAACAGAGGAGTTGTAAAAAATGAGTTTTGTGTCTGTAAACAGTCAGAGTCATATATTTCAGAGAAATACCCAAAATCTCGTATCTGTAAGCCGTCGTGGCCGTAGATTTTGGAATCCAACTCGGACAAAACACAGAATTACACACTAATCTTTTTTTTTTTACTCAATGAGCTGGTTTTCACATTTACTGAGCAGTTAAACAGATTTTCAAAGTTGATGTGCAGGTTTACACATTTAAAGATTTCCTGAGCAGGTTTACAGATTTACTAAGCAGATTTAGAGATTTAATGCGCAGGTTTGTAGTTTTGCAGATTTACACAGTAGATTTACAGATTTACTAAGTGGGTTTACAAATTTACTGAGCAGGGTTACAGAGTTAGATTTAATATGCCCATTTTCAGGTTTAAAGTTTTACAGATTTATTAAGCAGGTTTACAGATTTACTGAGCAGGTTTACAGATTTATTGAGCAGGTTTACAGATTTACTGAGCAGGTTTACAAATTAACTGAGCAGGTTTACAAATTAACTGAACAGGTTTACAAATGAACTGAGCAGGTTTACAAATGAACTGAGCAGGTTTACAAATGAACTGAGCAGGTTTACAGATTTATTGAGCAGGTTTACAGATTAACTGAGCAGGTTTACAAATGAACTGAGCAGGTTTACAAATTAACTGAACAGGTTTACAAATTAACTGAGCAGGTTTACAGATTAACTGAGCAGGTTTACAAATTAACTGAGCAGGTTTACAGATTTACTGAGCAGGTTTACAAATTAACTGAGCAGGTTTACAAATTAACTGAGCAGGTTTACAAATTAACTGAGCAGGTTTACAAATTAACTGAGCAGGTTTACAGATTTACTGAGCAGGTTTACAAATTAACTGAGCAGGTTTACAAATTAACTGAGCAGGTTTACAAATTAACTGAGCAGGTTTACAAATTAACTGAGCAGGTTTACAGATTTACTGAGCAGGTTTACAAATTAACTGAGCAGGTTTACAAATTAACTGAGCAGGTTTACAAATTAACTGAGCAGGTTTACAAATTAACTGAGCAGGTTTACAGATTTACTGAGCAGGTTTACAAATTAACTGAGCAGGTTTACAAATTAACTGAGCAGGTTTACAAATTAACTGAGCAGGTTTACAAATTAACTGAGCAGGTTTACAGATTTACTGAGCAGGTTTACAAATTAACTGAGCAGGTTTACAAATTAACTGAGCAGGTTTACAAATTAACTGAGCAGGTTTACAAATTAACTGAGCAGGTTTACAGATTTACTGAGCAGGTTTACAAATTAACTGAGCAGGTTTACAAATTAACTGAGCAGGTTTACAAATTAACTGAGCAGGTTTACAAATTAACTGAGCAGGTTTACAGATTTACTGAGCAGGTTTACAAATTAACTGAGCAGGTTTACAAATTAACTGAGCAGGTTTACAAATTAACTGAGCAGGTTTACAAATTAACTGAGCAGGTTTACAGATTTACTGAGCAGGTTTACAAATTAACTGAGCAGGTTTACAAATTAACTGAGCAGGTTTACAAATTAACTGAGCAGGTTTACAAATTAACTGAGCAGGTTTACAGATTTACTGAGCAGGTTTACAAATTAACTGAGCAGGTTTACAAATTAACTGAGCAGGTTTACAAATTAACTGAGCAGGTTTACAAATTAACTGAGCAGGTTTACAGCTTTACTATAAATTCAAATTAAAATTTTATTTGTCACTTAGACAGCCATACACAGTATCAATATTCAGTGAAATATATCAGTGAAATGCTTATATGACTGCTTGTTACCTAAAAAGATGGAAGTGTTTTTCTCTGATGAATAAATTACACTAGAGATATAAATATATTAAATGCAAAGAACTTTAAGCTGAAAAAATCCAATATGTACAAAGTTCCATAAAATAGAAATAAAAATGAAATGAATGTGGTATACCGACAACTTTCAGATTTTCTGCATGCAAATGACAGTAAACTAGGGAATGAGGTTGTCTGAAGTCTGTGGTTGTGATAATGTCACTAAGGGCTGGATTGGAAGTCACTGGTTCAATGCAAAGTTTTTAAAAATTTTTTTTAAATGTTTTTTCTAATCTTACTCCCATTCTGTTCCGATAATACAGGGCCTTATGCAGCTGCGTTTAAAACATAATAAAAAAGTGACCTCTGAGAAAAGTAAACAGTGAGAATCAGCAGCTGAAAACAGTTATTCATGTCTGTTCACTGTTTTGCAGCCAATCCGTTGGCAGCAATAGGGCTTGGGTCGGTACATCGAAGCAACTCGGAGTCAAATGTCAGATGGCTTGCAACATGAACACATAAATATCATTGTGAAAACATTAGAAAGAGATGTGAAATAACAGAAAAAAGGAAAGTGAAAATGAAAAGCAACTTTGCGTCTTTGCATGACTAATTAATCACACTGGATAGAAGGTAATTAATCTGTAAATTTGTGTGTAGGATCGCTTACGAGAAGTCCTTGTAATGATATCATGACATTATTCGTTCCATTTAAATGGCTTGAACCAATGCAAAACAAATCCAAAAATAAGCCATTTAGGTCTGTTCACTTTTTTTCAGTCGGTCCATTCACAGCAATAAGGCTCTGGCTCGAGCCAGAGATAAGGGCTTGCAATATAAACTTGTAGTTTACACTGTGAAAAATTTGAAAGAGATTTGAGATAACAGTTAAAAGGAAAGAGAAAATGAGAAGCAAGATTGTATCAGGGAACATGACTAATTTATCAAACATGAGAGGAGAAAACTTTTCTGTAAATTTGTTTGTAGGATCGCTTACAAGAAATCCTACATCATGTAATGATATCATGACATTATTCTTTCAATATTAATGGCTTGATCCAATCCAAAACAAATCCATAAAATAAGACATGTAAATGCTAGATATTATATTAGGACAATAGTAATGGCACCTTATTAAAGAAGTAAGAGTTTGCATGTGTCCATGTTGGCTCATTAGCTGCAAAACGTTTAGTGCATTTAGTGCATGTCTTGTCTAATTATTTTTTCCAATATTTTGTCAGTTTTTAACTTTTGTGTGCCCCTTATACAGTATATATTAAAATATGATCAAAAAGTCTAATTATTTCAGTAATTCAATTCGAAAAGTGAAACTCATATATTATATAGATTATATATTTCATGTGTTTATTTCTTTTAATTTTGATGATTATGACTCACAGCTATGACTAAAACCCAAAATTCAGTGTCTCAGAAAATTAGAATATTACTCAAGACCAATTAAACAAAATTTAACACAGAGATTTTGGACTACCGAAAAGTATGAATATGTAATCAGTAATTGGTCAGGGGTTCCTTTGCATGAATTACTGCAGCAATGCGGCCTGGCCTGTAGGTGATACGTCTGTGGCACTGCTGAGGATCGGGAATCCCACGTTGCTCTGATAGCGGCCTTCAGCTTTTCTGCGTTGTTGGGTTTGGTATCTCGTATAGTATCTTCCTCTTCACAATACTCCAAAGACTCCCTATGGGGTTTAGGTCGGGCGAGTTTGCTGGGCAGGTGCCAAGTACTGCTGCAAAATGAAACCAGCACCTTCATAAAGCTGGTCGGCAGAGGGAAGCATGAAGTGCTTTAAAACCTCCTAGTAAATGGCTGTGCTAACCTTGTACCTGATAAAACACAGTGGACTGACACCAGCAGATGACATTGCTCCCCAAATCAAAACTGACTGTGACATTAGCTGCAGTCCAGGCCTTGTGAATCTTCCCCAAAGTCTTGAATGGGCTTTGTTTCATAATCCGCTCAAGGCGGTGGTTAACCCTGTTGCTTGTGCACCTTTTTCTATCAATTTTTTTCATTACATTAAGTTTTTCATTAATGTGCTTGGATACAGCACTCTGTGGACAGCCAGTCTACTGAACCGGGCCTAGAGACCATTTAAAGGCTCATGAAACCTTTGCAGGTGTTTTGAGTTAATTAGCTGATTAGAGTGTGACACCATGAATTTCCAGTATTAAACTTTTTCACAATAATTGAAATATACCAGTCGGTGTGTATTGAATCTATATGATATGTTATATTTCACTTTATAGTTCACATTTTTAATTAGAATTACTGAAATAAGTCAAGGCATGGTTGTTGGTGCCAGACGGGCCGGTCTGAGTATTTCACAATCTGCTCAGTTACTGGGATTTTCACGCACAACCATTTCTAGGGTTTACAAGGACTGGTGTGAAAAGGGAAAAACATCCAGTATTCAGCAGTCCTGTGGGCGAAAATGCCTGGTTGATGCTAGAGGTCAGAGGAGGATGGGTCGACTGATTCAAGCTGATAGAAGAGCAAATTTGACTGAAATAACCCCTCGTTACAACCGAGATCTGCAGCAAAGCATTTGTGAAGCCACAACATGCACAACCTTGAGGCGGATGGGCTACAACAGCAGAAGACCCCACCGGGTACCACTCATCTCCACTACAAATAGGAAAAAGAGGCTACAATTTGCACCAGCTCACCAAAATTGGACAGTTGAAGACTGGAAAAATGTTGCCTGGTCTGATGAGTCTCGATTTCTGTTGAGACATTCAAATGGTAGAGTCAGAATTTGGCATAAACAGAATGAGAACATGGATCCATCGTGCCTTGTTACCACTGTGCAGGCTGCTGCTGGTGGTGGTGTAAAGGTGTGGGGGATCTTTTCTTGGCACACTTTAGGCCCCTTAGTGCCAATTAGGCATCGTTTAAATGCCACGGCCTACCTGAGCATTGTTTCTGACCATGTCCATCCCTTTATGACCACCATGTTCCCATCCTCTGATGGCTACTTCCAGCAGGATAATGCACCATGTCACAAAGCTCGAATCATTTCAAATTGGTTTCTTGAACATGACAATGAGTTCACTGTACTAAAATGGCCCCCACAGTCACCAGATCTCAACCCAATAGAGCATCATTGGGATGTGGTGGAACGGGAGCTTCGTGCCCTGGATGTGCCTCCCACAAATCTCCATCAACTGCAAGATGCTCTCCTATCAATATGGGCCAATGTTTCTAAAGGATGCTTTCAGCACCTTGTTGAATCAATGCCACACAGAATTAAGGCAGTTCAGAAGGCGAAAGGGGGTCAAACATCGAATTAGTATAGTGTTCCTAATAATCCTTTAGTTGAGTGTACAGTACAGACAAAAAATGTTTGTTCCTTTCCTGGGCCGGTCCACATGTGAACCAGTTTCTTTGTAGCGCTTGATGCTTTTTGTGACTGCATTTGGGGACACTTTCAAAGTTTTCCCCATTTTTCGGACTGACTGACCTTCATTTCTTAAAGTAATGATGCCACTCATTTTTCTTTACTTAGCTGCTTTTTTCTTGCCATAATACAAATTCAGCCTCTTTGAATGAGAAGGAAAAAAAACTTTTGGTCTGTACTATACATATATATGTACAGTAGACAAGACAATCTCCTGAACTCCAAACTATATATATATATATATATATACACTCACCTAAAGGATTATTAGGAACACCTGTTCAATTTCTCATTAATGCAATTATCTAATCAACCAATCACATGGCAGTTGCTTCAGTGCATTTAGGGGTGTGGTCCTGGTCAAGACAATCTCCTGAACTCCAAACTATATATATTTAATGTGTGTGTGTGTGTGTGTGTCTACTGTATATATACAGTTTTCAAAATAATAGCAGTGTGTTAAAAAAGTGAGTAAAGCACCATATCCATATAATAACTTTTAATTTAAATCAACAAATGCATTGGACGCCCTGCACTTTCTATTCTGAATCACAACATGAAGAAAAAATGTGATAAATGTATTATTAGCTTACAGAAAGTTGAGAAAAACAAATATTAGTCTGTTCAAAAAAATAGCAGTCATCATTATTCATTATTCATCAAGTGATGAATTTACCGTTTAAACAAAAATGCTTGAAGTTTAATCTTTCTTGTGCATCTCTGAACTAATATTTAGTTGTATAACCCTGGTTTCTGAAAACTGCTTCACATCTGAGCTGCATGGAGTCAACCAACTTCTGGCACCTTTGAACAGGTATTCCAGCCCAAGACAGTTGTACAGTTGCCACAATTCCTCTGCATTTCTTGGTTTTGCCTCAAAAACAGCATTTTTAATGTCAGCCCACAAGTTTTCTATTGGATTAAGGTCTGGGGACTGGGCTGGCCACTCCATAATGTTAATCTTGTTGGTCTGGAAACAAGATGCTGCTCGATAATTGATGTGTTTAAGGTCATTGTCTGGTTGAAACACCCATTTCAAGGGCATTTCCTCTTTGGCATAAGGCAACATGACCTCTTTAAGTATTCTGATGTACTCAAATTGATCTATGATTCTGAAATGTGATAAATACTGTAGGCCCAACACCACAGTATGAGAAGCTTCCCCATATCATGATGCTTGTGCCTCCATGCTTCACTGTCTTCACAGTGTACTGTGGCTTGAATTCAGTGTTTGCGGTCGTCTGACAAACTGTCTGCCGCCTCTACAGCCAAAAAGAACAATCTCGCTTTCATCAGTCCACAAAATATTGCGCCATTTCTCTTTAGGCCAGTCAATGTGTTCTTTGGCGAACTGTTAAATCTTCAGCACGTGTCTTTTTTTCAACAATGGCACTTTGCGGGGCTTCTTGCTGATAGCTTGGCCTCACATCCGTCTTCTAATAGTAGCAGCACTCACAGGTGACTTTAGATGTTCTTTGATCATGCTGGAACTGATCATTGGCTGAGTCTTTGCCAATTTTGTTATTCTTCGATCCATTCGAATGGTAGTTTTCCGTTTTCTTTCACATCTTTCTGGCTTTGGTCTCCATTTAAAAGCATTTGATATCATTTTAGCAGAGCAGCCGATCATTTTCTGGCTTCTTTGCATGTTTCTCTAATGCATCTCTAATCAACTTTTGAATCAAAGTACGCTGTTCTTCTGAACAATGTCTGGAATGACCCATTTTACTCTGATTTTCAGAGAGAAATGCACAGGACAACCTTTTCTGCATTTATCCTTAAATAAGGAGAACTTTTTTTTTGACACCTGTTTTTCACAGAATAATTTGCCCCTCTAATTGAACTGCTGTTATTTTGAACACGCCCCTTTTGTTGGTTTTCTATTACTCCACTACACCTACAAGTAAAATATTTACCATGAAGAAATATAATTTCTCCCAAAAACAATTATTGATCTGGTTACTGATGTTGGACTGCTATTATTTTGAACACAACTGTGTATGCATCTCAATAAACATCACATGTTTCATATATAAAGCGAGAGAGAGAGAGTAGATATATATTATATAATGGAATAAAAAATTCAATATTGCTTTAATAATGGACATTTTCACAAAGCATCTTTACAGAAATAAAAAAAAAATTGGATGTGAATTAAAAATTGTACAGATTTTGTTTAGTTTTATCAATTATGGCGCCAATGGTGGTGAGTAAAAGCTTCCTAAGACAACATGAGGAAGAAACATGGAGAGGAACCAGACTCAAAAGGGACCACGTCCGAATTTCTTTTTCTTGAGGTCACCTCCTGTCCTCCTGTTTGTGGAAATGTTTGTGGAAATTCAAAACTATTCAAATGATTGCAGAAAAAAAAATTTGTATCGCACCATATGACAAGTTAGAAACTTTCGTACATCTGATTAAAAACCATCATTGTTTGAATGCAGTATTTTAGCATTGTCTACTGATCCTGTGTATGGATCCTGTGACCCTGTGTACCACACACACACACACACACACACACACACACACACACACACACACACACACACACACACATATACAGAAGAAAATTTGGAAATGCCACTGTGGCTACACCGCATGTTTTTAAACTGTGGGAGGAAACCAGAGTTGTTCTGGCGTTATGACATTTTCTAAATATGTTTTTAAAGAGCAAGAGCGAATCCCCTTTCAAAATATCAGAACTCCAAGATCAGTTATTTCGTTTTTTTGCTATACATTGAAGATATTTAAGGTTTGAAATGATTAAATATTTTTAATTGTTTAACACTGGGCAATACCTGTCAGACACACTTTCTGATATTTTTTGATTCATCTCTAAATCTCAAACGGAAATTTCTTCAATGTATTGCACGCACGAAAGAAATGGACTGTCTGTTCTGATACTTTTGGAAGGTCCAGGGTTTGACATCACACGTTTAATTGTAAAAGGTCTATACACCTGAAACAACCTGCTTTTGTTAATGCATTTGAATTTTTTTGATTAAAAAGTGTTTCACATTTATCAGCTTATCCAGACAAAGACACCATAACTGGGTTTCAACACAAGGGCCCATAGAAGACTATGGGAATTGTGTAAGCTTACGCGGGATTCTCGGCATCCTGACCCCCCAAACCACAACCTACTGAGTCATCTGTGAATACAAGTAAAAAGGAAAATCTGGATAAAATGTCATGACCTATGATTTCATGACATATATTTTAAGAACAATCAGATGCTTTCTTGAAAGTTTCTCAGCTGTATTTAGAAACATTTGACAGGCAGTGTTCACAAAGCAGTCCCACATTACAAGCACTTCCTTTGAATGCTTCTAAGCAGTTTGAGTCTGAGAGATATGTACTGTAGATACATCATTTCAGTCTGTATTTTGGGAAATGATGTCGCTGTCAGTAAACCAACAAATGGGTTTCAAATGATGTAATGTAAACATGTTTCTTAAAAATACAATAACAATAACAATAATAATAATAATAATAATAACGAAAATAATGAAACAGACAGAATAAAATCTATTCAGGTGTACGTTTATTTGATTTCTTTTTGAGTGACTTTTGCTATGATTTTATTTCAACGTACTGACATAAAAGGTTTTTTGTATAACTTTAAAAGTTCACTGATATTGGATTACAAAGTTACTGGAAACTTTTGCTAGCTACAATTTTAAGTTGTTGTTATACCAACGTTGCCAGGATTGTTTTTGAGGTCATAGTTTAAATTAGTTACAATTTTTAATTAAGTAAAATACAATGAAATATATACTGTACATTTAAACCACACATAATAGGTTTGTAAATCACTGCGCTATAAGGTGAATAACACACGTCGGACTATGTTGGAAAAAAATGGAAATGACATACAATGACACATGTCCAGAGGTGGGTAGAATAGCCAAAAGATTTATTTACGTGAGAGTAGCTGCACTTCAAAATAATATTACTCAAGTAGAAGTAAAAAATAGTCATCCACAATATTACTCAAGTAAGGGTAAAAAAGTATTCAGTGAAAAAACTACTCAAGTACTGAGTAACTGTTTCATCATAATGTCCGATTATTCGTTAATTTTTTTAAATTATAATAATTCTATATTAGTGTGTGTGTGTATGTATATATACTGTATATATAAAAGTATACTATAATTATATATAATATACATATATAATTATTATAATTATACTACACATGCAGTATATATACAGTATATATACTCAAGTATATATACACTATATATATGTATACAAAATAATTATATATGCCAACATTGCTACATTCAGTGAAACAGCTAAACTTACTGCGACATATTTCCTCAGGTTAGAAGTCGAGTTTTTAGTGTGTGTTTAAGTGTGTGTCTGTTTTGGCGGATACTGCAGTATGAAGCTATTCTTTTGCAAGCAAAACATGCTTTGTATTTGATTCCAGGGTTGCCGGCTGAAGTTTTTTTTCCCCACAATGCTGCCTGACTACATGTGGTTATCATTACTGTGGCTGATTGGTTGAAACAGTCATGTGCTAGATCTACCGGCGGCATGTGGAGAATAAACGAGTCGAGTGCAGCCGAATGTAGCGGAGTAAGAGCAGCGTTTCTCCTTCACCAATCTACTCTAGTAAAAGTAAAAAGTATGTTGCAGTAAAACTAATACCCACCTCTGCACATGTCTGTATTAAAATGCCTTTGAGCTTTTAATTACAATAATGTGCAAAAGTCTTGCACTCTGTGGACTTTTCAGTACGAACTATCGATATTTTACACTTATTTAGATTTTTATTAGATTCGATTTATTATATATAAGCGATTAGTACAAAAACATTTCTGATTTTTAAATCATGAGTATTTGACCAAAAAGTTAAAAGTAAAAAAAAAAAAAAAAAACTACTTGTATGCTGGAAACGAAAGCAGTATATTATATAAACTCGTTCACTCATCTTCTCTACAGCCTTATCCAGTATTCAGGGTTGTGGGGAGTCTGGAGCCTATCCCAGGAGACTTAGGGCACAAGCTGGGGTACACTATGGACAGGGTGCCGATCCATCTCAGGGCACACACATACACACCTTCACACACTCACACTACAGGCAATTTGGGAATGCCAATTAGCCTAATCTGCAGGTGGCTTGTGGGAGGAAACCCACTCAGCACAGGGAGAACATGCAAACTCCATGCACAGATGGACGGTAATTGAACCTGGCCAGGAATCGAACCCGGACCCTGGAGGTGCAAGGTGACAGTGCTAACCACTACGCCACCGTGCTGCCTAAGGGAACACTTTTCAGACAAAAAACTAAATGGAAGCTGCTGGGTTTTTCATGCAAAAAAGAAGCAGATGCAGCAGTCAAAGTCCTAAGAAGAACTATGTGTGGTTCTGCAGGATACTGATTAAAACTTAGATTCCTTTATTAAACTGCACGAATTGGACCTGAGACTAAAGGGTCCTCAAAGTGTCAAATGCCAAATACTGACTTTATTTCATTAATTACTGTTTGCTGGGAGTTTTTCTCTCCTTTTTTGTTGAAGACATCCTTGCTCTGCAGCATTTACTTGCATGTGCCTAATACTTTGCACAGTAGAAAGTGTATAAAGAAACAAAAATCAAGCCCGTCTTGGATGGGGAGCACTTACTTTTAAGAAAGATGCACTGCTGTACAGTAGTTCTTTTTATGACTTTCAGTAGTTGCGTGCTATAACTCTGTGCTAACGAATGATTGTTCTCATCTTTCAGCCCCAAGGCTCATCCCCATTCCTACAAGAACATCCAGCAACGCAGGCACTTCCAGCTCTACATCTGCACCTCCTCTGTCCCTCCTCTTCACCTCCTCTCCGGCCTCCATCGACCCCAGCAAAGCCCCGCCGCTCCAGTCTGGCCCAGGAGACTCCGCAGCTAGCAACAGCACGGCCTCGGCGCTCGCCGTCGTCTCATGGACGCAGTTCAACGTCATCGTCCTGGCTGTAATCATCGTTCTGCTGGTACTGCTCATGGGCTTTGTGGGTGCTGTGTACACGTACCGCGAATACCGCAATCGCAAGCTCAACGCGCCATTCTGGACCATCGAGCTCAAGGAGGACAACATCAGCTTTAGCAGCTACCATGATAGCATTCCGCACGCCGAGCCTGGTGTCCTGCTGGAAGAGGAACAATGCTCTGCGCCACCTAACGGCCAGCTCGCATTGGCGCCCGCTGCTTCCGCATACAAGGCATGACAGGAAGTGTATTCACACAATAGAGTCGAATTCGTGGCAAAGACGCTTAACATTTCCAGTAATGCCCTAAAAGTCATGAACATCTCAATCCCGCGGATCAGTTAAACCTGCTTAGCACCATGAAGGGGAAGACGCTTTCAAGGCTTTATCTTTTTCCTGTCATTGTCATGTGCAAAGTGCAAAAGAAGGAGCATCCACAAGATTTAGTAACAGAACTTCAAAAAACAAGCTATATTATTTCATCGTTTCTCATGGAGCTAATGCTAAAATGTCTCTACTGTGGATCAGCCAGTTGAAACAGTTTTCAATAGACAGTGTCATATACAGTATGAAGCATGCTGATGAGCTCTAGAACCTGACAATATGTCATATTCAAAGAGTGAAGGCTTGCGGTAGGAACTGTTGATAGCGTCTCAGTGCGGTAAACTATCCATCGAAACATGTTTTATTTTTATTTTGATAACGCCAGGGAGCACATGAAAGGAAGCGGATACGGATAGCATAAAGAGCTAGAAGCTAATCCCGGTCCGGTTGGTGTGGGATTGCTTCGTTGTTTTGAGGCCGTGGACAAAAAAAATAAAAATAAAATGCTAGAATGCGAGGAATATGAGTCGCTAATGCTATGCTAATGCTAGCATTTCAGTAAAGCCAGTTTTAAAAGGTTATGAAAAAACCGAAAGGAAGTGAAATGATGCAAATTCTAAATCTGCCTAGGTCGTATTGTTCTTCTTGTTGTTGTTGTGAGGTGCTATTATATATCCCAGATAAAGAAGATAATGTTTCAATTGCTTTAAGCTTCCAAAGAACCGCAGTCAAAAGCTAATGCTAGCATGTCCGTCCAGTGGCGTGACCTTTGATTGCTTCTTTGTCAATGCTGCGAAACCTCCTCGAACTGACACAAAGCAAGCTAATGATGAGAAACTATCAGACAGTTAGACCTGTGTGAATGGTTAAACGTCCCGGTTAAAGCCAGTGTCTGTTTGTCTTTAATACTCAGACCTGCCAACATTTACCGATTTTTTGCTTAGCTCTAAAATTTACCTTGAAAATTAAAAAATCCTAATCTGGTACGATCAACAGCTAGGTATGTGTGTGACCCTGTGGAAACCCTGGTTCTTTTCCCACGTCTCACTGAACAAACCTTACAGCCTGATTTTCTTGACTAAAGAGATGGTAAATATTTCGGGTTTTTAGTTAGTTTAGCTACGTGTATAAAGTACACCTCAGGTACCTGTAACCAAAAATGTAAAAAACAAAAAAAACAAAAAATGGTGCTTTTTAGATGAAAAAGGATTAAATTGGGCTATGAATTCAAAGTAAGATTTTTTTTTATTATTATTGATTTAAAGTGATAATGAATGTTTTAATGTTGGACAGCAGATATAGACAAATCAGCCATAACTTTAAAACCATTAACAACCTAGGTTTTAGTTTCCCCTTGAAAAGTAAATGTCTGTCACTAGCACATTGGCAGCGGATGCTTTGGGCGTGGTGGGTTGTAGGGTTTGTGTGGTGCATCCAGTGGGTGCTCGATCAAGCACCCATTAAGTAAAGCTTTTTTGTGGGATCAGACTTTTGGTCCCTGCAAGCATGGGTGAACCTTTGTTGCCTAAGATCCTGTTGCCAGTTTACTTGGGGTATAATTGATGAAATTACATGATACATTTATATGATATAATTCAGTTCACCTGATGGTGGCGTTAACGTCGTGGCTGATTGGAGTACATTTAGCTAGCACAATTAAGGAAGTTGTGGTAGAAACTGAACAAAAACAATGGATGTTCGACTTTTTTTGGGAAAAGTTTGTGTGAGCGATTGATTATCCCAATAGAAATGAACAACAGCTTCCCCCCCCCATCCCTGAGCTCCTGGGGATTGCAAAAAAAAAAACCCTGAACCCCCTGTTTCCACCAAGGGGAACGTGCATTTATTATTTACCGCCATGTCTAAATACTGGAAAATTACAGCTGGATCTATAAATACAAGAAGTGACCAAGAAGGCTGTAATCGTTATGACTGTTCATCATGGCTTTCACTGTACACTGTGAAATTTGTCTCAGCATTCATTTCTCAAGATCACATGAAGCCCGGGCTCTGAAAACAGTCAATTGTGATTCTCTTATTTGTCACGAGGAAACGTTATGTCCTGCGCACACTGTCCACTCCTAGCTCCTGGCGAATCCGAATGATGCACAAATAACCATCTGACGTTATCCTATTGAATCATAGCACTGGCACCCGCGGGACCCTTGCGTCTTTAAGTTTTCACGTCACGATCCAGTAAAGACCCTTAAAAAAGACGCCAACATTAATGGCTGAATGATATTCGAATAAAAAAGGAAGAGATGTTTCGTGACTTTGAGGAGAACACGATTTTTGTCCACTGACTCTCTGTTTTTGTTTGTTTTACATTTCGTACGTCTGTATGTCCAAACCAAAACTGTACGCTCTTGATGGAGTGCCAAGAGACAAAGCTGCCTGTTGTTTCAGTGCTCAGAAAACGGTTCGTCATGTGCCGATATATCGTACTTGTTCTACTGTATGTGCAATATATACCACATTTACATTAGTAACATGTGAACAGTTTAAACTACTTAAAGGTTAGTGTTCAAATGTAAGCAAGCTTGTGTCGGATGTTAAGATACAGTATATGTTAAGATATACTGATACTGACAAAAATAATCTGATAGCCTTACATAAATTACATAAAGAAAAAAACGAACAAAATGTTTTTTAACTATCCAAAAGTGAAACAAAAAGTTTGATTCCTGTCAAAAGGCGTTTAACTAAAATTGTACAATTATTAAGTTTATGAAGCAAAAATCTTCGAACTTGTCCTCCTAGCTGTTCTTCTTGCCACGCCTCCTTATCCCCGTTGTAGCTGTCCTCCTGGCCACGCCTCCTTATCCCTGTTGTAGCTGTCCTCCTGGCCACGCCTCCTTATCCCCTTTGCAGCTGTCCTCCTGGCCACGCCTCCTTATCCCGTTGTAGCTGTTCTTCTTGCCACGACTCCTTACCACTTTGTTTCTCCTACTTGGCATGCCGCCAAGTACCTTTACATCCTTGTAGCTGTTTTCCTGGCCATATTTCATTACCTTCTCTCTAGCGGTAGCTCTTGGCCATGGTCTCTCATTCATTTCTCTTTAGTTTTTCTCTCTTGGCCATGTCACCTTGCTCACTTTCGTGTAGTTTCCCCCCAGATCACGACCTCTTACCCACCTAAATGTAGTCATGCTCTCATC
>JAAGKR010007777.1:20793-34695 GCA_011419295.1 Clarias macrocephalus | reverse complement strand
CATCACGAGCACAAACTCGACCACTGAAATGTTATGACTTTGATGGAAATGATGAATGTGTCCTTCAAACTTTGCCATCATTAAAAAAAAAAAAAACATTTGCAGCAGTTCCAGCCTGGCAGACCAAACGCGTTCTAGCTGTCGATTTTTCAGGATGATCCGGTGAGACTTGACCCCGCGCTTCCTGGAGCTCCTCCCACAAGATGGATTGGCTCGGTACCATACGGTCACGCTGCTCCCACCACAGCTCAACAGGGTTCGGATCCCGAGTCTGTGCTGGCCGCTCCATCACTGTCAGGATTCCTACTTTAATTTAAACTTTGATTTGTTTGTGAAATGGATAAAATTGTTTGTGAATTGCATGGAATAAACAAGAGATCTGAGCAGTCAACATCGGCAGCCACTGTAGGTGATGCTACAGTTTGAACCTAGACCCTTCCGATCACTAGTTTAACATCTTAACCCCTGAGCTACACCAGTCCCAACCAAACTGGCCAGACTGGGCAAAAAGAGCAGGTGCTGTATGTTCCGAGGAGCCAGAGCCCATGGGAGACGTGTTGTGAAGGACAGAGGAGCCTTGACCTTGTGGTTTAACAGTAAAATGACGAGCAGGGTTTCTGGAGCAAGAGAGAGAAACTGTGATGAAACGAGTGTTTATCATCGTTATAACGCAAGTTATAACAGCAACTATCTCGTCTCATGGACGTTCCACAACACTGACTCCACCTCCGTAGTAAACCATGTTTCAGTTATTTGTCCGGAGGAAATTCCAGAAGTCACATGTACCTCACAACACAGCGGAATGATTTTTCCGCATATCCCAGTTAGGAAGAACTTGAGGTCAGAACACAAGTGTCAGCGCCCCTGGAGCAGATCGGGTTAAGGGCCTTGCTTAAGGGCTCCGCAGTGGCACCCTGGCCATGCCGGGGCTCAAACCCACAACCTTCCAATCAGTAACCCACAGCCTTAACCGATCGAGCCCCAATATGGAAATATGAACATTATAATCACTCTGGAGTCTGACACTTTCTCTCTCTCTCTCTCTCTCTCCACACAACACTCCAGCACTGACAGTTTTCCTCCTTCTCTCCTCCTTTACTCACACATGAGCTCAGTATTGTGTTGCGACTGTTGCTGCTGAAGAGGGCGTGTCATAACCGGGCAAAACTAATCAGCCTCAGCGTCCTCCGGTCTGGAGCCGTTAGTGTCGAACAGGACGGTTACACTCGGTTACACTTTCACAGAGAAACGGCACACGCCAGCTTTTAAGAATTAAAACAATCTGAATGAGTCTGCAAACTTACAACTCGTGGTTCCTGTTGTTTATTTCAGCATCACGGCTCACACAAGTCACATGACAGAAACGCGCCAGACAGCATGGAGGAACCGTGTAACAGGTATAACATCATCATATATCATCATATACAGTATATACCTGAACAAGTTCATTTACATTACGATTATAAAATATTTAGACATCTGATCAAAAGGATTCAATTATTTGTTTACTTTTATAAAATATGTTGTTACTATTTAATGCCGCGATGTGTTTCATCTTTATTCAGTTCTCTCATTCTATAATGATGATCTCTCTCTCTCTCTCTCTCTCTCTCTCTCTAATATCTTTCTTCTGTCCTTTTTTCATTCTGTAATTTCCTTTAATTCTTCCTTTCATTCATTGCTTTCTTTCTTTTTCCTTTTTAATTTTTTTACTTTCTTTTTTTTATTTAGTTCATTTTCTTTCTCTTTCATTTTTCTAGTTTGTTTCTGTCTTCATTCTTTCATTTTTGCTCTCTTTTATTGTCTTTGGTTCATTATGTTTCTCTATCCATCCATCCATCCATTTCTCTTTCTTTCTTTCTTTCTTTCTTTCTTTCTTTCTTTCTTTCTTTCCTCATTTTTTTAATCAGTCGTTACTGGAGACTCCAAAGGCAGTTTTATTATTTAATTTATTGTTTTTACTATATATTTTTTAAACTCAGTTCTAGTCTGCTTTTGGTAAAGGTCATCCGTCCTCCTGTAAGTCGTAGTGACGTGTAAAGGTCCGGCGTGTTGTGTCGGGGTATCTGGGTTGCTGCTGAGGCTGGAGTGAGTTTGAGGAAGCGAGTTCAGGAAAAGCCGTAACTCAGACTCGAAAACACTGACTGAGCTTCCTGTTTGCTTTCGAAAGACGTGCGCTTCTGACACAGTCACGCATGGACCCGTAAAATGATTCCGTTTTTTACATGTTCCAGGGAAACGTGGAAACCAAACGACTTGGCTCGTCCCAAGGTAAGACCCTGCACTTCTCTCTCTCTTTTTTTTTTTTTTTATCAAAATCTTGTCTGAGCCTTTTTGGGTTGTTGTTGTTGTAGTGCCCTTGTGGCTTTTACACACGTGACGCAATCAGTTCTGAACATCAGCGCTCTCACAGATGGAGACGCGTGAAGAACAACACTAATATTCTATACACAGTACAGCGGTGGCAGAAAGTATTCAGACAACACACTGCAGTTCTCCCTGCGCACCAAGCGGGTGATGATGTCACTAATCAGTTCAAAGATGTGAAAAATGCGAAAAAATTATTTTAAGTGCATAAAATATCAAATTATTCGTATTATATTCACCATCATTTTTTAACATTTTCAGGACGCCGTTATTAAAACATTGAAGTCCACTTCTGTCCCAATACTTTTGGCCACCACGGGTAGTCAGCTGCAGGTTTCTAATCTTGCTACTGTCAACCCCCTCGCGGTGCTCCTGCACCACAACGCATCTGAACCAGTCACCTCACACACACACACACACACACACACACACACACACACACACACACACACACACTGAACTCTCACCCTGCCGCTCCTGGGACGAGCAAACACTCTGTGTGAAGTGGCTCGTTTTCTGCCATCATCATCATCATCATCATCATCTCCTCCTCCTCCTCATAGCACTGTTATCCAGCCAGCTGGCACACACACACACACACACACACACACACACACACACATACACACACATACACACACACATACACACACACACACACATACACACACACATACACACACACACACATACACACACATACACACACATACACATACACACACATACACACACATACACACACACACACACACATACACACACATACACACACATACACACACATACACACACACTCTCTCTCTCTCTGTGTGATGGAGCAGCTGCACTGAGGAGGCTGAACAAAACACCGCTTGGTTTGATTGGGTGGATTTGGAGTGTTTGATAAAAGAAGAATCTGTTACGAAATGAACAGGCATCTTGTCTGGGACTTTTACTTTCTATTAAAGCAGCAGTTTGTGGGAACAGATCAATACGGCCTGCGATTAAAACCCAGGCGGCACCGACACGTGCCGGCGACACGGCACACTGTACTGTAGGTCAATGACGCTTGAGGACAAGCAGGATTCCGACTGGGTTTTCAGATTGATCAGGTAGAACGAAAGTTATCGTTACTTTTATGGCCGACGTTTTACAACAACTGAATTATGGGAATGATGTCGCAAAAATGTCAAACTCATAGCTATAATAATATGCATTTTTTTAAACCTTTCACTCGAAGAAAGAAAGAAAGAAAGAAAGAAGATGCATTGCTACATTAAATAGTAAAAATTAAGTATTTTTTAAACGTAAACATACATTGTGTTCAATATTTATTCAAAACTGAAAATAATCGTGATCGTTTTGTGTGAAGCAAACGGAAAAAGTTGTTTTAATCAGTCAAACTGTCTCTAGTCCCCACGACTCCGGGACGGTACGCCAACACCCGAGTCCAATTAGCATTAACTCAAGGTCTGACATACGGTACAGTACAGTACAGAACGTTCTCCTCTGGCACTCTGAGGTTTTTATGGTTGTTCTTAATAAAGACGTGAAAGATCAGAATTATTTTGTATTATTTCTTTAGGCACATTATTTGTCAATTCTCGTGACTTGTGCAGATTTTCCAATCGGTTCACACACTGATGTATTTCTTGCCAGTCAACAAAAAATGTCTGAAATGCTGTGAGCTTTAAGGGCTTCAGGGATTCACAACCGACAAGCCTCTTCCTCTTTTCCCTCCGCATCTTCCTCGTCCTAACTGATGGTCTTTCCCATCCCCCCGTCACACAGTGTGTCAGTGCAAAACCAGTCAACGAATCAACTGAAGTGGAAAAAGTCTAGTACATTATTCCATACATACTACTGTGTGTGTGTGTGTGTGTGTGTGTGTGTGTGTGTGTGTGTGTGTGTGTGTGTGTGTGTGTGTGTGTAAAAACTAAATAAATCACAGTAGTCCAGAAACTTGCTCTAATTTTCATTCCATGATCCATCAGTCACGTGCGTTTATGTTAAATGTTTATCTACAGGCAGCTCAGTGGTTTGGAACCTACAGTACCTAAAGAGTAAATAGTACACGATACTAGTAAAGTGCACAAAGAAGAGATACGAGACATTCAGTCAGATCAGACAGTTTCAGTCGTAGTTTTCACCTACGGGTTTTTTAGGTTTGAATAATTTATATATATATATTTTATGGCACCGAATCGAGAGCCGTTACACATTAACACTGTGACCCGCACGCCGTCTATAGTCGATTCTTAAACGCCAGGTTGAACTCTTTCAAACAATACACACTTCAACTCTTAACTAATTTATTGCCATGTAGTAAACTAGGTTCAACTTCTAACCTCACAGTACGCACACACACACACACACACGCACACACACACGCGCACACACACGCGCACACACGCGCACACACACGCGCACACACACACACACACACACGCACACACACAGATACTGCGCATGCCATTTGTAATCTGATAGCGTGCTGCATTCCAGCAGTCAGAACACCGTGTCCCAACTTTGCGTATGTTTGCGACACATTTTAATATTATTACCAGAAACAGTTACAGTACTGACAGCATCGCGCCGCGCCTCGAGCAGTACAGAGAGATTAATACGAAAATAAAAGACTCTTATGTGAATATTATTACATTAATTTAAACACAGGTTCAAGATCTGCCAATCCACAAATCCTGTCATTTAATAATATAAATAATTATTATTCATTAAATAATTATTAATATATTAAAGTTTTCTGTAAATACATACTGTATATGAAATGTGTATATATGAAAGTCGTTTACTTTAATAAATAGAAAATCTTATCATTGATAAATTGCTGTTGTAAGGGTTAAAATCGGCCAAAAGACAAAAAAATATAATATATATATATTACTTGTTATGAATTTCAAAATAAGTTGACATTTTCAGACAGTTCAGTCCGTCCTTGCCAAAATATTTTGTCTGTAGGAAAAGATGTTTAGATGGAATTCGTCCTGTTCAGCGCCGAGAACAATGATATAGAAAATGCACATTTTCTATATGTACTTTTCAGTGTGTTTTTAAATTTTGTGCCCTTCAAGGTCGCGGGGTTACAGGAGATTGTAGCGCGAGTGAATCTCAGGAAAATGGATTTGTCGTTTTGCACAAAGATATAAATAAATAAACAAATATATAAATAAATAAACAAATATATAAATGAATGAATGAATGAAGGAATGAATGCATGAAGTCACCCCATGCTAATAACGATACATTTTAATCAAATGTAAAATGTAATAAAATGAAATACATCAATGTTAGAAAGGATACTGGGTGATTTCTGAGAAGGAGGCTTCCATAGAAGGAATTAAAATAGCCCACGGTGTCAAGTTTAACTTTGGTTACTTTTAGAATTCCAGTATTTTCCAGCTCAGATTTTTTTTTCACGGTTCATTTTTAGATATTTTGCAATAACCTGGAAATGTCTTATAATGTAAAAATACAGTTATTAATGGGGCTCAGCAGGGATCGACCGATACGATATTATCATGATATTTAGGCGCTGATTCGATTTGTATTGCGATACTGAAAGTATTCTGAATTATTTATTTATTTATTCAGTGTGTTGCAGCTCTAAACAAACATCACAAATAATTAACACCATGTCGAGGATTGACAGAGGAACTGAGACTTTTTAGCACCTCAAATGTAAACCTAGAAAATTTATTAAAAAAAAGATTCAATTGCAACACAAAAGAATCACGAAATGTAACTGACTCGATCGTTCCATCATCAGTAGTTACATTCTGTATTATCTTGATTTGCGGACTATTTAATAAAAACGAAAACTGTCATGTTATTGGTATTGTTACTTGAATTCCATTGGCCTTTATTTAATTTAAGCCCATTTAACACCAGATCGCCATGGCAACGCATCTACACAGATATTTAAAACAAAACAAAACAAACATTTTATTTTGCATGACATGGCCATGATATCAAGCTACATAAAAAAATTACAAATGTATATTTTCCTTTTTTTTTTTAAACAACACATGGGCGATATTTCAGATTATATTCTACACTGCGAAAAAATTTATCTTTTGGATTTTTCAACAAGCCAAATATAAGATTATTTTAACTTATTTCCAGACATTTGTACTAATTTCAAGCTTAATTGAGTCTTATTCCATAAATTAAAGAAAGTTTTAAGCAACTACTGTATAAGGCGACGCAATTTGAAGTCTTGTGATACGGACTGCAGGATCAGTCGGACTGTATTCGAGATATTCTCACTTGCTACGACTCAGACTAAACTCTGTATTAAATGCGCCTGCGCACAGGGGTCGTGAGTGTTTATAATATTTTAACAATTGTTTTATATTTGCTAAACTAATCAAGAAAGCTTGCGAGCAGGCGGTAAGGTGTTATATATAAATAAATTATTACATAAAATGCAAAACACAAAGTCGGCTAAACAGACACGTGTTTACTAGCAGGTATTTATAGGAAACAGCAGCAGGGTGGAGACGTAACAGCTGATGGATGTCCAGTCATCTCATTATATATATATATATATATGGTTGCAGATCTTATTGATCAGCACTCAGGCACTGTTAGCTCTCGGAAAAGCCCGAGCGTGTCTAAGATTTCCCTCTCGAATGCTTCGGGCAGTTATTAGTCCAGACGTTCTCGTGGGAGACTCGGGACGAACCGGGTTACAGGTGATTATGTAACCGGAGTGTATGACCCTGGCACGTTCACACACACACACACACACTCAGCTACGATCACATCACGGCGACATCGCGCCTCATTCAGGATCTGACGTGATTAGCCGAGCGGCGTTTATTTTACTGATGAGTCGATTCCGCGCTGTTTGTTGTTTTCTGTCAGGCATCAAGTGAAGAATGTGGACTGATTAACTTAACCCTCAAGTGCTGCCAATTATCAAAAACAAGCAGCGTTTGAGAATGATTAAAGCCTGAATGACTCACAACTGCGTGAGACTGAAGGTGGTCTTGATTGATCAACATTACGGCTCTGAATAAACCCCATCAGATAAAAACCTGCTTTTTTTAAAAATCCACTACAGTTTCTGCAGAATCCAGATTTAAGAAACATTATTAGCTCGGAGTCAAAGTCGTAAAAGATTACGATAATAAATACGCTCAGCTCTAGCGTTCCGTGATATGTGACGGATAAAAATATTAGCTGGGACTGACCTGCTCTTTCACCGTGTTTACATCACGAGTCAACATTTCGGTGGGAATTAGGAAAATGTTCATGAGAACCGTCTCAACCGAGGCGCTTTACTGCCCGCAAACAGATGTTTGTGCAGCGCTGGCTTTGATCTGATTCATGCATGTCCGAGTGTGGTTGTTTGCGTGAGTGTGTGTGTGTGTGTGTGTGTGTGTGTGTGTGTGTGTGTGTGTTTGTTTTCTTTAATTGTCAGGACCAAATGTCCTGACTATGTAGGAAAAATCACTAAATATAGTAAACAAGCAGAGTTTTTAAGGCTTCAACGCTTGAGCTAGAAAATTATGAATAGATATGTGAGGAATAAAACACAGAGTTTACACGGGACCGAGCAGCACTAAAACTAATGAATCATTTAACCCAGTACTGTGTTGGTTCCCGTTGTGCCACCGAATCAGCTCTGAGCTCTGAATCGTAGATGTTGTAGAAGCAGCAAAGAAAAACCTTCAGTTCTTGGTGTGTGTGTGTGTGTGTGTGGTATCTGGCACCAGGATGTTAGCAGCCGATCCTTTAAGCTCGAGATGGGACGTCCATGAATCAGACGCGCGTGTCCAGCACATCCCGCTCGAGCGGATTGAGATCTGAGGAATTTCGGAAGTCGGATCAATAACATTGAACGCTTTGCCTGATAAGCGCCGTACGCCGCCGTCCGTGATGCTACGGGTGTCCTGATACCTTTCTGTCTTCCAACTTTTTATCAGCAACTTGTGCAACGTTGGCTTTTCTCTGGGATTGGACCAGACAGGCTGGACTCTGCTCCTCGCCGGCGTTGGTGTGTCCCGGGCGCCCACGATCCTGACACCAGGTCACCAGGTCACTCGGATATGATAATTCGGTGTTACTGTTAAGGCTGTTCTGTTGTGGGACATTCACAAAACAAACAAGTTCCTGATACCCTTACTGTACTGTATGTCACTCAACAGTTCACTAGACCAGAGAGGGAAAAAAACATAAAGGTGTCAAGGAGACTTTCTCATCGTGAAAAGAGTAAAAGTGACCGTTATAAAGCACAGACACTCACACTGGCGACTCCTTCCATAAAATGTACCAGATCTACAGTATATAAATAGTTTTTTTTCTAAATAAGATCACACATTTTTGTCTGAAAATGATAACGTATTAGAATGAGTGAATTTATCGAATTTATTATTTTTTTGCTAAATTTTAAGCAAAAATAAAACTTGTTATATTAGCAGATAATTTTGCTAGTTTTAGGAATGTAATTCTTGAAAGGAGCAAAATGAACCGCTAATAAAACAACAACTTATGACTTTTCACAATTTTCTCAATTTTAGTAACATTTAACTAGAAATAAACATAATATTATTATATTTGTCTTATTCACATACAAGTCTTACTTCAAGAAATTATAGGTAGGTTAGTCAGATCAGTAGAGTCGGGAATATTTCACATGTTAAGATGTAAATGTAAAAAAAAAAAAAAAATTGCCATGTTGCTATAAGCCTGTGATCTAAATTAAATCATTGATTGATCTGCTTTTATCAAAAATAAATAAATAAATAAATTAGTACCTCATGTTTCAAGAAGCCTGCAGCTCTGTGGAATGTCAGTGATGTCACACAGACGAGCGTCCTCGCTGCGTGTTTACATAAGGACGAGCGGCGCTTTGATGTAAACAGTAACAGGAAAGCGAGCGGGGAGTTTGCGTGGACGGGGTCGAGCGGCGGCAGCAGCAGATGGCGTTTGCGCATTACTCGCTCTCCATGGAGCGTCATGCACCCGTGTCTCTGTTTCTGCGTCCCTGCTGCCGCCAGACCACAGACGGGCTCTTGTTACGGTCAATAGCAGGACGCAGGTAGGACATTCTGTCCCCCAGTCGGTGTTCACATGCCAGAGGCTCTAAAGTCCAGGATCGGTCTCTAATCGGATTTTATGGAGCGCCGTATGGAACGCCAGGTCCGATTTCTACCGTACATGCAAGAGTTCCTCCGGCGTCGTTCTGAAGAGACACGACCGAGTCCATCACAGAGCGTAAAGATGTCAGGACTGTCTAATGTACCTCTGTTCGGTTAAACACCATGTGTACAGTATGAGCAGACATCCTGATTCGCGGCCGTCCTGTAGCTGTATTGTGTAGACGTACACAATCCACCCTGCCATGCTGTACTGACAGTACAGTACAGCATCCTTCAGAAATAGTGCAAACAAATCCGTCATGGTGTAGTGGATGGTGAGAAGATAAATGAGAAAGGATCAGTTTAGGGCTTGTGTAGTTATAAAGCTCAAGAGCATTTCATACACTGTTTGGTTGTTTATTAAAAAATCATATAAAGGGCTCAGGATCGTGCAGTGTGGAGCGACGTCTGCATTTTTTTCACCACGACCTGCGCAATATGTTGAACTGAGTTTTAATTGATTTTAACCAACTATACAAACATGACTGAGCAAAACAAAATACATTTTGATGTGTTGCATAGGAATAGTACGGAAGCGCATTGCATTGACAAAAGAAAAAAAATCACAGGAATTATCTCAGAATTATGACATCCTGATCTCATAATTATGACTTAATATCTCATAATTATCAGATCCTTATCTCATAATTATGACTTAATATCTCATAATTATCAGATCCTTATCTCATAATTATGACTTAATATCTCATAATTATCAGATCCTTATCTCATAATTATGACTTAATATCTCATAATTATCAGATCCTTATCTCATAATTATGACTTAATATCTCATAATTATCAGATCCATAATTATCAGATAATTATGAGATAATAAGTCATAATTATGAGATAATTCCTGTTTTTTTTCCCCTTTGTGAATGCAATGCGCTTCTGTAGAATAGAAATCGCACAAAACAACAACAGGCTTTTTTTTTTTTTTTTTGAGTTCTACATTTTTGTGACGTCATTCTGATCCCACATTCTGATATAATTCGCACTTTGTAAAGTAACGAGAACTTTTGTTCGACCCGACGAACCCAGATGTCTGAAGCCTCCTCATTAACACACACCGGCAGGGCTTCCGCATAAGCACTTAAATATATATTTAATCTGTGCCGTGCTTTAAGTGTTGACGAATCTCAGGTTTCCTTCGAGTTGGAATTTGCGCCACATGACGAGGCATCCCGTATTCTTGTCGTCCTGCTATGTGACGGCTTCTCCTGGTCTGTACAGTACAGTAGCGCGTCTTCATGCAGGATCGATGGGGATGCTAGAGATTTTTTTTTTTATAGCTCTGCAGGCGTGACATGTGATTGATGCGCTTCTCGCGCCCTGGAGGTGAGATCACTGTGATTAGGTATTAGGTGATTAGACTCGGGTAGATTCAGGGTCATTATCTGACGCCCGGCCCTGGAAGTGGATCATGTAGATGAACCGGATCCGTTTTCAGGAAGGATGGCATCCAGGTTCAAGGATCAGGTTCACCGTAAAAACATGACTCGGCAGGATGGTGCAGTTTGAGTTTAAGAGCTGTAATAATAATAATAATAATAATAATGTCTGCAATCTTGATGCACCCAACATGTATTGAGTAGCTCCAGACAGTGTGTGTGTGTGTGTGTGTGTGTTATCCTGGATAAGCTAATCGCCTATTAAAAGTCCGTCGGCGTGAGCACGTGGGGTTTTATGCGCTGTCGTATCAGTGATAGCCGCCGCAGTCAGAGCGCTGACGGTAACGGAGCTCTCGGCGGAGCGTGTTGTCATTCAGCCTGTTATGCGGAGCGGGAAAGAGAAGAGGAATGCTTCTCCTCCTCATCATCCCGACTGCACCGCCACGATCCGCTCCAAAAATAACCCGTCCCACGCGTTAACCCTGGAAGTCTGGGTGTGCAAGAGCAGGGGGGTGAGTAGGACAGACCTGCCCGGTGGTGGGGTGCACCATACGTGTGTGTGTGTGTGTGTTTGTGTGTGTGTGTGTGTGGTTAGATTAGACTGGAGAACAAGAGTAACGGAATCAAATCAGAAAGGGAAATCTTGATTGTTTGCGGTCGCGTCTGCCACAACAGAAGTTCCTGTCGTTCTGCCTGCGTGCCGCGCGTGCTCTCTGTGTCCCCTGTTTTTTTTTTTTTCTTCCTCTCTATTCCTCCTCCCTGTTCTTTTCATTTCCCCCTCCTCCTCCTTCTGCCTTTTCCAGCCACTGAGACAAACAAGTGTAGACCGGCTCAACAGGGAGGGGTGTGTGTGTGTGTGTGTGTGTGTGTGTGTGTGTGTGTGTGTGTGTGTGTGTGTGTGTGTGTGTGTGTGTGTGTGTGTCTGAGTGTGTGTGAGAGGGAGGGAGGTGTGGAGAGGGGCAGATGGGAGGATGTTTTTCTGGTCAGGACAGATCAGCAGGCAGGAGGTTTGGTGCATAAGCTCCGCCCCCGCGCTCTCTCCGCACCCCTCCCCTGCCTCATGGGCCGGGCTACACGGAGGCAGCGCTCCACTAAACTTAAGGAGCGCCCAGCTCCTGCTCTGCTGTATTCCGCACTGATCTCTCGCTCCTTTTCCCCCCTTCGCTAGACGCCTGCCATGAAGATCCAGGAGGCCATCAGCGGCCCGGAGCCTTCGGACGGCTGCGAGGACGTTCCACGCCTGGACCTGTCCGCTCTAATGGAGGACAGCAACTGGGGAGGTCAGTTTCTCTCTCTCTCTCTCTCTCTCTCTGTGTGTTTTTCAGTCTGTCTCTCCTTCCTTCCTTCCTCTTTTTTCCCTCCTCTCCTCTGCATGTTTTGCTCCTGCAGCACATGGGTGGCAGCTGCACAGCTACTCTGTTGTGATCGTCATGAGATCAGATTACAACCCTCAATGCTCAAGGGTTTTTTTTTTTTCATTTCATGGGAATATACTGTAACACTGCGACTTTCTTTGTAATACGGATTTCTACATGAAAAGGTTTCGCTTGGAGTTTCAACAATGTTGCGAGTCCTCGGTTAGATCAGAGCTGCAGGTCCTGTACACACACACACACACACACACACACACACACACACACACACACACACACACACACACACACACACACACACACACACACACACACACACACACACACACACACACACACACACACACACACACACACACACACAGGACATTTAAACCAGACCGATCTGGGATCATGTGCGCCTGATAATTCACACACCTGCTTTATAACCTGTTTTTTTTTTTTTTCCTTCTTTTTTAAATCCTCCATCGCACGAATATTCAAACACATCCTGAGTTGATTTTAATTTGAACTAAATTTATTTTATTAAAAAAAAATAAATAAATAAAAAAAAAGACCAGGTTTCCCGCCATCCAGGCAGAAATCTCACACGACCACCTTTAAAGAGATTCATGATCGAAATCTGTCATGTGAACCGAAATGGACCTGAGATCATCAGAAATGATCATTAATAATAAAAAGGTGCATCATCATCATCATCATCATCATCATGAGAAAACTTAATGAACAGGAAAAAAAGAAGCTCGAATATTATGGATTATAATCAGCAATAAAAACATGAATGCATGGATTATTCTCTCACACACACACACACACACACACACACACACACTCTCTCTCTCTCTCTCAAGCCCTTAAGCTGTGAAGGACACACACCCTCTCTCTCTCACACACACACCATGTTTTTTTCCATAGACACTGAAGTTTGTTTGGCACAGAGCACACGCCGAGCCATTTTATTGTCACCGTGGAAACGGATTAAATCTGCTGATGAAATACGAGGGAATCAAGTGTGGCCATTTCTACACTCTTACACACCACACACACCTCTCACACCACACACACACCTCTCACACCACACACACACACCTCTCCTTCTCTATACACACTAATTCCTTACATGGCTGGCAGTTTAAGACACACACACACCTCTCACACCACACACACACACACACACACCTCTCCTTCTCTATACACACTAATTCCTTACATGGCTGGCAGTTTAAGATGTGCATGCACACACACACACACACACACACACACACACACACACACACGTCCTCTCTGCCAAGACCTTGGCAGTGCGAGTCTCGCCCCTGGAACGCTCTTCAACCCCCGGCACAGATATAGCGGCTGCCTCCCACTGGGACGGTTGCCAGGTTGAGACACTTTTACCCTTTAACTTTTTCTTTCTTGTCCTTTAAAAAAAAATTTTTTTTTTACTCTGAACTACAAAATGGTGGACAGAGAGTGAGAGAGCGCACGCTCGAGAGATTCCCCTGAATATTAGGAGGCATGGTGTGTGTGTGTGTGTGTGTGTGTGTGTGTGTGTGTGTGTGTGTGTGTGTGTGTGTGTGTGAGACGCCCAATGCTTGTAGGTTTAATCTTTATCTCCTACAT
>JAAGKR010007777.1:13123-15132 GCA_011419295.1 Clarias macrocephalus | reverse complement strand
AAAGGCAGAAGGATTCGCGGGGACGAATCGAGTTGGGAGAATAAGCGGAGTCGGGAATAACAGGCTTTCATGTCTGGATAATGGCTTGTTCTTTCCTCCGTGACTTCAGCAGCAGCAGGTCTGGGCATCTCCAGTCGAAAGCTCAGAGGACGACGACTCGTTTCTGTTCTTAAACTGAGTTCTTTCTTTCGAACAAGGTGCAAAAGCAAAAAACATCCAAAAAAAAATAAAAATAAATAAAAATAAACAAGCACCTGGGTGTGACTCCAAACAGACAGGTACTTCCTGTCTCTGAGCCGATTTGTCTACCGTACGCCGTCTACGACACTCATCCCAGCAGAAAGGAACAGGAAAGCGGAAAGCGCTCCGAATAACACTGCGCACGTCAAGAACTCTTGCACTAACACTCCAAAAAAAACAAACAAATCGGATTAAAGATTTATTCCACTCGAGAGTTCAGCAAAAGGTTTAGAGTCTGTATTACGCTCCTACTCACACCGTCCACAGAGACGCTCCGCGTCAGGCATCAGACGCCGTCTGGCCTCAGGGAAAGTGCGAGTGAAAGAGCGCGTGTGTGTGAAACAGCGACCGTGTTCTCACACCAGGCTGAAGCCTTCGTACTGCTCGATGGCGCGCGTGAGCCTCGAGTGCAGCGTCTCTTTGCTCCTGTAGCACGGCAGGTCCAGCAGGTTGTAGCAGGTGTGAGCGACGGGCAGGAAGTGCTCCTCCGCCGACGTGGACTGGATGATGATGCGCAGGCTGGACATGCCGTGGATGGGGATCCGGTCGCTGCCTGTGAGGAACACTAACCCGAGAAGAGGAGAGAGAGAGGAGAGAGAGAGAGAGAGAGGGAGAGAGGGAGAGAGGGAGAGAGAGGGAGAGAGAGAGGGAGAGGAGAGAGATCAATAGCCTCGACACTTTAGAAGTGTCCGGTTTCAGCTCATGACTTCTCGTGTTAACCTTCAGGGGTCGGTTGTTGAACACAGCCGCGCTGTTCGCAGGTTTCTTGGTGCCGACGTAGGCTGTGAATCGTATGTAGACTGTTAATTCGATTCGATTTTTGAGCTCGTCATTTCAGATTCTATTTGATTCGTTAGCACTAACAGTTACTGTCTGACCTGTCGCAAGCAGATACATTTCTTAGTAGGTTTTAAAAGATCATGGATGTACATTTATCATCTGAAGAATATTGAAGAGTAACTGGAACATACCTGGAACAAGGTCTGAAACAGAAAATCGAATGGTCTGGAGCTTTCTAGACATCTGCATTGTGCTACAGTTATCATGGGACACTTACACAATAACACAGTGTATCTGAGGGGTCATTTACTCGGCCTGGACTTGTTGCTTACGCTGTTGTTAAAACATACACGTGTGGCCTTGTGGAGCGGAGAGACATCACCAAAACACTGGGCTGTAATCGGTTTGTGAGAATGCCACAATCTTTAATATTTTAAAGCGATCAGAATAGAAATAATGTGGTAGTAGTAACAGTAGTAGTAATAATAGTAGCTCTAGTAATAGTAGTAATAGCAGTAGTAATAGTAGCTGTAGGAATAGTAATAATATCTAGCAGTAATAATAGTTAGAATAGCAGCAGTATCTGTAGAAATAGTAGTAATAGTAGTAGTAATAATAATAATAATAATAATAATACTATAAATACTATAGTAGTACTATAGTAATAGTAATAGTAGTAGTAATAATAATAGTAGGAGTAGTAATCATATTAGTAGCACTAGTAATAGTAGTAGCAGTAGTAGTAATAGCAGCATAGGCATTTGTAATAGTAATAGCAGGGGTAGTAGTAAAAGTAGCTGCAGCTTTCGTAATAATAGTCGCAGTAGCAGTAGGTAATAATAGTAGCAGCAGTAGTACTATAGTAATAGTAATAGTAATAATAGTAGGAGTAGTGATACTAGCAGTAGTAGCTGTAGGTAGTAGCAGTAGTAATAGTAATAATAGTAATTACTGAAGCCTGAGCAATAACGCAGCACACAGAGACACTT
>JAAGKR010007777.1:3123-10623 GCA_011419295.1 Clarias macrocephalus | reverse complement strand
AGACAGACAGACAGACAGATGAGCGTCAGGACACGACAGGGAGGATAACAACCTTCGTCCCAGTGTATCCAGTGCCGAAGCCGTTTGTTTCAGCGACCTGCTGCGAGATCGAGTGCCGGGGGCGGGTTCGAGGGTCGGAGGGGGTGGGGTTGAGGGCAGGAGGGGGCGACACGGACACCCGTTACTGTATGTCTGAGTTGGATCCGTCTTACATATTGCTGCATTACTCATCTCGTCTCTCTCATACACACACACACACACACACACACACACACACACACACAGCGTTATTCTTCAGTTATACACAACAAGCTACATTTCAGCTAACACGGGATCGTAGCTGCAGGGTCGCCGCGTGCGAGATCGTCAGAGAACGTTTAGCGCGTCTCGTTGCGAACGCAGTAACCTCGCAGTCACGTCACGTGTGAAAGGAAACCGCCGGATCCATAAGAATGACTCGCACTGTTCCTCTTCCACATCACCAAAGCTCCAGGGCGCGGTGCCACCCGGCACGCATGAGTGTTTGTTTGTGTTTTTTACCCGCACGCGTGCTCTCACATGACCTCGCGTCCTTTGCTGCAGTCTTGGCATCGTCGCTGCTTGTTTCTTGGCAACGGCTCTGCACGGCTCCTTCGCCTTTTATTCTCTTACATCAATCACATGTCTGAGTTACGCTCGGTTTCTCCGTCTCAAGGACAAATTAACAAGCCGCATTCTGGAATCTGCCTCGTTATCACCGTATTAACCCGACGTGTGACGGTCCGGAAGGTTAAAAACAACCATGTGTTTGTTTACGCTCGATGTTCTACAGGTCATGAACACCAGTGTGTGTGTGTGTGTGTGTGTGTGTGTGTGTGTGTGTGTGTGTGTGTGTGTGTGTGTGTGTGTGTGTTTAACCAGTGTTTAACCGCTTGGGCAGGATGTCCATGAAATATACATACAAATATGTGTAGATATTTATTTGTGTTGTTGTTGTTGTTGTTGTTGATAGAACCAGTGCCAGCTTACTCATCATGGCACAGGGACAACATGGACAACGAAGCCGCTCACCTCTCACCCCACACCGGGGGCAAAATGATCCGCCAGCTGCTGGAGGAGGACTCGGACCCCATGCTCTCGCCGCGCTTCTACGCCTACGGGAACTCGCAGCAGTACCTGGACGACACCGAGGTGCCTCCCTCGCCGCCCAACACACACTCCTTCATCAGGTGAGAGCAAACCTGGAGCTAAACCAAACAACAGGAGCCATACTGTAGTACTGCGTGTATTATTTTACATTTAACTCGTTCGGTCGAAGCTTTGAATCATGGAAGGGGAACGATTGGTTAAAGCTCACTGGAAGGTCGGGGGTTCGAATCCCAGCACGGCCAAGTTGTCACTGTTGAGCCCTCGAGCAGGGACCTTTAACCCTGTCTGCTCCATATGTAAAATAAAATAATAATAATAATAAGTTCACTGTGCTGTAAGGTGCATGTGAGAAATAATTGAATCTTAATCTTAACCAAAGAGACGTACAGCAGGAACAGCGAAATAAAGTTTTTTTTAGATTTAAAACTAAATAATTACGAGCTACAGTACTGTGTGTAGTTAAATAATTGCACAAACTGTCCACTAACTGTTGAGTGAAATGTGCAACTCTGTGTTTTTGTTTGTTTAGGTCAGTGTATGTATTAGATGTGTGTGTGTGTGTGTGTGTGTGTGTGTGTGTATAAAAAAAAACAAAAATGTGAGATAAAGAATTGACTGCTTTTTGTCGTTTTCCCAGTTATATTGGCCAGACTTATACAAGCCAATTAGACTTCTGCAAAATCTGCAAATTCGGGATGTTTACATTTGTTATTATTACATTGTTAACCGTTAATTGTAATTTTCTATACAAAGAACGGCCAAAAATGTGGTCATTGTGAGCGTCGTGTTAGCGGTGAAAGGAGTTTTCCGATTAGGATCGTGTCCACTAAACTAATAACCTCGTGTTGGCCGACTGTTAAAGGTAAGGGACAGAGGCGATGTGTTTCAGGTGTCTGATTACGTCTCTCTTGTCCCCCCGCGTCCGTTCAGCCGGCGGCGGAGCTCTTCCCTCGGCTCCTGCGATCACGAGTGCGAGGAGCTCACGTCCACGCAGGCCTCCAAAAAGATCCACAGCCTCAAGAAAAAGATCCGCAAGTTTGAGGAAAAGTTCGAGGAGGACCGAAAATACAGGGTCAGTAAAAGTGCCGCGGCTTTCCAGGGAAATCCAGACGGATACCGGAGCCGCTTTTGTGAAACGGCCCCTTGTGAGCGCGCTTCCTGTTTTCTGAGACAACAATAATGGGCGCTGTGTTTTTCCTCTCTGCAGCCGTCGCACAGTGACAAAGCAGCCAACCCCGAGGTCCTGAGGTGGATGAATGAGCTGGCCAAGCTGCGCAAAGACCTCAAAGGTACGCCCACAACACTTCACCTACTAAGCAGGAAGGAAGAATTAGCGCGCTTAGCATCCTGTAAGTCAGGCTAATCCGACACTCATGACGCTTTTGGAAAATAAACTGAAAAAAAATAATAAATAAACACACAAACCTCTTCTCGCTCCAAAGGTCGGTGTTTAGCTGCTTAGCCAGAACTGTAAGAAGTCGTCGCTTAGTCATGCTGTTCTAAGTTAAACACAAGGAATCGGAGCTGTGCGGCCATCACACTTAGCCTGAGCATCGTCTTTCATGTAGATAGACAACGGAAATGTCACAGTAACCGCTGAACGTCTCTCCTGAACAGAGCACAGTCTGCTGAAGTCAGAGGAAGACCTGGCTCCGTTGCCGAGGCAGCGCAGCAACACGCTGCCCAAGAGCTTCGGCTCTCAGCTGGAGAAGAAACCCAGCGAAGCCAAGGCGCCCAAACCGGCCGTGGAGAGCACGCTGGAGACGGTGATGGACAAACTGCAGGAGAAACGCGCCGAAGCAGGACGGCCCGAGGACATCAAGGCAAGAGCTTATAACCCACAGCACTGCCGAAGCGTCTCTCTGTTCAGAAGCGCTGATGTATTTCCTATAAACAGTGGTGTCAGTTCCAGCCAGTTTATAGTAAATAAATACTGTATGTAATCGTTTCTATAGCAACGATTCATTCACAAGGACTTGTTTAACAAACAAACGCTCCATATACATATGAGGCTAATACAGGACGTCCTCCAACATCCGCGTTACGAATTTTCAAAGATACGAACAAGTTAGATCATCGTCACGTGCGTGCAGCCTGCATCCCAGGATGTCCGGAAGCGAGCGTAATGGTAGCGATGATGAAGCTGGTACTGATGAGTAGCGCCAAACAATAACGATGACAAAAGTGAAAATAATCAAAATAATTAAGCGCTCATGGTAAATGAACAATGCTTGTTTTTGTTTTTTTTTTAAACACAAGTCGTTCAAGCATCAGACACGAGTCTAAAGAACATGATGTAGAGCCAACTGTGTTAGCATCCTAGCACTAGACAATGTTTGTTGAACTTATGAACAAACCGGACTTATGAACAAGTTCTCGGAACGGAACTCGTTCGTATGTAGGAGACTTACTGTAATAAACAAACAAAAACAGGCTCTTAATCACCTAAATAAAGTATTTTATTAGATTATTTTCTATATTAATAAATTCTTCTATAATGTTATTTAACACTCATGGAAGGCGTCTCCATTGACTGGTTTTTGTAACATTTAGCCAGTTTTTCAGGACTTTTTGCTTGCCGTTGTCAAGGCTGTAACTCGACTTCCCCACTACAAGTAAAGGAAGCTTATTTATACAACACTTAACTCCGATTGAGTGATCCGATTGGTGGAGAGCCGTTTCACGTTTAGTGATGCTATCGAGCGTAACAGCACTGGGATGTTTAACTAGACGTGTCGCTCTGCGTCCCCGGTGTTAATTACACTAACTGCCGCGGGTGAAAGTCGCGCTTCAGCTCTCTGTGTGCCTACGACCACATGACAGCCGTGCTGATATTCATCATAACAGCACTCGAGCGAGATCAAACGACATGACGGAGGAAAACTGAACTGTGTGTGGGACCCCGAGGAGCAGTCATCATCACACACACCCTTCAGACAATAACACGCTTAGTATCTAAAACAGGCTTGTTGTCATCTATAAAAACGGCCATCACAGAGCTAAAAAATATATATATATAAAAGGAAAAAGTAGGAGGCCAAATGAACGCCTTGTACATTCCTTACAAAGCACGAACATCAGGGTGCTGCAGGTACAGAGGGAGTCACGTACTGTACCTGGATCTGTGTCTTACTACAGCCTCATTCTTCTGTGTGTAAATGCTGATGTCCTTTCCGTACTCGCTAGTAAAGTTAGCGTCATATCGACAGTGCGCGTGTGTAAAAGACGCAGCTTGTACGTTAGACACGTGCGTCATATTTCAGTGAATCATTTCCATTTATTGTGTTTCCAAAACAGGACATGACCAGAGAACAGATCGGTGCCGAGAAAGTAGCACTGCAGAAAGCGCTGCTGTATTACGAAGGGATTCATGGCAGACCGGTGAGTGAGTGAGTGTGTGTGTGTGTGTGTGTGTGTGTGTGTGTGTGTGTGTGTGTGTGTGTGTGTGTGTGTGTGTGTGTGTGTGAGTGTGTGTGTGTGAGTGTGAGTGTGTGTGTGTGTGTCTGTGTGTGTGTGTGTGTGTGTGTGTGTGTGTGTGTGTGTGTGTGTATTCCTCGTATAAACCCTCCGGTTGTGATAATTTATTGCTCATTTTCATGCTGCACCAGATTGTCGGCGTAGAGGGAATAATGTGTGATAAGAAGATGGTGAGATTTTATGCCTGCGATACTGTCGAGGACAAAACACACGGCGTCAGTGCTTAAAAGTGTCTTAACTACTGTAGGGGAAAAAAAAGTGAATTTTCAGACACGATCATATAAACACAATTTCTCATAATACTTGATGCTTCTCATCTCCAGATCAAATATTTATACACATTTATATTTCTATCAGATAAAAAGAAACACATTTACTAAATACAGTTTCAGGCTCTTTTATGTCCGTAGTGTCTGTTACTTTTTTAAATTCAAATCTTTCAACTGTATTAACTGTCATTCAGATGAAACTTGGCCAATTTAGATTTCACACGAAAAGACAAAAAGCTGAAAAAAGTATATTATTATAAGATGCAGAATTAAAATGTTAAGATATTGCAACATGAATTTGACCTGGTTACGGACACTACGGAATTTTAAGGGGGAAAAAATGCTTAATTTTGCACGGAATGCTTAAATTAAAGCAACAATTTCTACAGGTCATTTGCTCTTTAAGCAGGGGCGGATCTACCGGGGGGGCACGGGGTGGCAGTTGCCACCCTAAGAAAAAGCCACCCCAGCACTAGTGTCCTAGCGTTCTAAAAATAAAAGAGTTTTACATTTATCTGACGTTCCAATCCTGTTCCAATCACACATCAGCCTTTATTTCATTTTTATAGGACAATGTAAAAATGTGCACCCGAGTGTATACACCGAATAAAAATAGCGTTCCTTCAATCCACACAAAGCATGCAAGGATGCTTGCTTCAGTGTTGCCACCCCAAGAATAATTTTCTAGATCCGCCCCTGTCGCCCCTGGAAGCGAGATCGGTCACATCCACGTCGCACAAACTTTAGAAGGAACTTCTTTGGCTGCGTACATTATTAATATCTGTATTATAATGTAAAACACAAAAAAAATCTTTTAATTTAAAATCTTTGATTTAAATTTGATTCTCAGCGCCGTACAGACTGAAGACTTCGGTCTCGTACAAAAGAATCCAACAGAAGTGAGTCCTGTTATAAAAGCTGTTTGTTATTGAACCAAGGTTAACTCGTGGGCTGTAATTACTCTCATCTGCATCGGGGCTTCAGCTCATTACCCAGATCAACACACACACACACACACACACACACACTCACTCACACCACACACACACACACACACACACACACACACAGCTCAATTTCTCCACTCACAGGCAGATTCTCATCCTCAGCAGACCAGATAAACATCTACATGACGTCATTATACAAGAATCCAGGGAGCAGATGTGGGTTAAAGTGAAGAACAGGAGTAGTTCTGATCACATCCCACTGAGCCTTAAATACATAATGAGGATGTTTCTGTTACTATAAAAACAGGAAGCACCCGACGCTGCGCCGCGCTGCCTGTGTGGCTCCACTGCAAGCGGACCGCGATTGGCTAACGCGCGCATCGTGTAACGCAATAACCGGCGTCTGTCTAACGCTCCTGTTTGTTTTCCTCTTTCAAGATCACGAAGACGGAGCGACAGCTCATGAAGCCGCTGTACGATCGCTATCGCCTCGTCAAGCAGATCCTCTGCAGAGCGTCCACCATCCCCGTCATCGTAAGTCTCTCATCCTTCTGCCCGATTATCAACACGTCTGTCCAACAGCAACAGCAGGATTGTTTTTTAGTTCTGGAGCTGGAGGAGAATTTTACGAGCCTGAAAAATAGTGTAAGCAGAAGCTGATGAAACTGTACGATCGTAGGATTAGATGGTTTTGCTGGGTTCAGGATGATGAGTGTAAAAGTGTGGTAGGTTTGTAGCGTTCAGTGTTCTGAGTGGTTCCTTCCTCACGAGCCTCCTTATGACGAGCAGGGCTCTCCGTCCAGCAAGCGCCGAGGCCCTCAGCTGCAGCCCATTATCGAGGGGGAACCCGCTCTCTTCTTCGACCACGGCCAGGTGAAGAGCTGCCGCCCGGAAACGCCCCGACCGTCTCAATAATTAACCTTAACCTTGATTGATTGCAGCCTGTTGATTCACCTGCCCAAATCAGTAGCTTTCGAGTGCTTGGAGTGCCGTGTGATTATCATCACTTAACACTGCTGGTTGACGTGATCGCGAGCCTCTGGAAACACGCGCAGACGTGCATGGCGTGCGGCGATACGTGACGGAGAAACGTCCCGCGGGAATCAGTAGTACGCAAAGAGGCTTAAAGGGGTACTCCGTCATGCTGTAACCTAATCTCTGTTCGCTGCATCTGTAGTGTGTGTGTGTGTGTGTGTGTGAGAGAGAGATTACCAGGGACAAGAGCGGACACGTTCTCCTGAAAGTAAACGCTGTCCTCTTCCTAAATCACTCACGTCGTTTATATTAAAACACACATCTGATATTAGAATGTTTTTGCTAATTAAGCTTTAAATCAAATCAATGCACCTGGTCCGGAACATTTTCCGGACTTTTATTACGACCGTTTATTTTTTCCGTCTGTGCATTAAAACCTGTTGAAATTCTTGTTCATGGTAATCTTACACACGCGCTACAGAGGGATTAGCTAGCGGGGAAAAAAACAAAAAGAAAAGCTGGAGTATTCCTTTAACGTTGCTGTGATGATTTGGTAGCGAGTTCACACTGATCACGCTGTAGATCACTTTAGATGGACTAGATCAAATCTAATCAAGCTCTGATTAAACCATCAGGGTCGACCGGGCGCGAGTCCGCCAGCTAATCGGGCTGTGGTTCTTGCAGGAGGAAGAGGACGGCTCGGA
>JAAGKR010007776.1:0-34701 GCA_011419295.1 Clarias macrocephalus | reverse complement strand
TTCCCCCACATGGAGTAGGGTGTAGGGTGTAGGGAGTAGGGTGTAGTAATTTTAATGTATATGGACTTGCCGATTCATTCTCTCTGATTAGTTGTAGCGTTTTTAAATAGACCGTTACTGGACAGTTTAGAAGACAGCGAGTGGTTTATTTATTATCACCACAGAAGTGTGCGGTATGGAGGGTCGGTACAGTGTGTGAATTTCCGATTCTGTATTTGGATTTGATCAAGTGGAGTCATGTGGGATTCCGATGAGTTAGTTATTGTTTTTAATAGCAGGAAAGACGAGGAAAGCACATTTCACAAAAAAAAAAAAAAAAAAAAAAACCCAGCAACTGCTTCGGTTGTAGGATCCGACATATTAGCCACAGATTCCGTGCTTTAATTTTCTTTTTGCTAAACATCACCTGCGTTTTGTGCCGCTGCAATATTCAGACATTATGTGGACAGTTGTGAATATGCCTTGTGATTGAGCAGTGATGATCATTATACTGTCCTACTCCGTCTTCTAAACTGTCCAACAGCAGGCTGTTTACAAACCGCTACTACCAACATGGAGTATGAAGCGACAAGTCCGTCTACACTGAAATGACTTCCTTTTACACTGAAATGCCTTCCGGTTACACTGAGAATTTCATATGTGTGTGCGCGCATCTCATAGGTGTGTGTGCGCGTAAGTGTCATATGTGTGTGTGCGTGTGTATGTGCGCGGAGAGTTTGAATATATGTGCACGCATTTCATATGTAGTTGTGTGAGCAGTTAGTAGTATATATAGATGTGTGACTGTTTCATATATGTGTATGCAAGTGTTTCATATGTGTGTGCATGAGTGAAGTTTGATTTAAGCCCTATACGGCGCCTCATAAAAGTGCACACTTCAGTTGCTACCTATGTCTATGTGGCATCTCAACCAAAAGCAAGTTGGTGGTCAAAACATTTACAGTAATGTGCAGACGTCTTGAACCACCCCTCATGTCTTGATATTTTGCCGTTCTTGCATTTTTTTTATGTACTGTATTTATTTATGTTCACCATGCTTCTACCTTAATGCATGAACCAGTGAGAATCAGGTGCCGATGACGACAGGTGATCAGGTCATTAGTATGCTGGTGATGCTGAATGCTCAGAGGTCTTGTTAGCATCTATATTCTCAATTAATGAGATGTCCAGGTATTTTGCTGGCTTTGTGCTACACTTGATTTGCATAACTCACAAGTTTTATAATTGTTTCCACATATCTACAGCATGTGTTTCATATCTCCCCAGCAAAGGCCTCAACTGCTGCTGTTACTGCAACTGGTGGTGGATATAAAAATTGTTAATATGCAATATAGTTATAGAATCAATGTGTGTCACATGTGTATGCAGTTTATTATTTAAAGACATAAAAAAAGAAACAAAAATGTTTTTGTAGCGAAATGTGTATTTTTTTTTTTTCGTGGTGACCTTTAGACAAATCCAAAGCAAGAAAATAAGAAAGCAAGGGAAAAAAAGAACCAAACAAATAAAAAAAGAACAAAGAAAGAAAGGAACAAACAAACAAACAAACAAACAAACAAACAAACAAAGTGAAAGAAAGAAGAAAGAGTCAATCAAAGAAAGAAAGAAAGAAAGAAAGAAAGAAAACAAACAAGCAAGCAAGCAAGAAAGAAAGAAAGAAAGAAAGAGAAAAACCAATAACTAAAACACAGACATGAATATTGCTTTAATAATACTTTGGACACCTTTCTTATCTTGCAAAAATTATTTTAAATATTTATATTTTTTGTGAGAGATTAAGGAACCATTCACTGTGTGTGTGTGTGTGTGTGTGTGTGTGTGTGTGTGTGTGTGTGTGTGAGAGAGAGAGAGAGAGATGTGATAATGTGGCACTCAGGTCTTCTCTGCTGTCCTACACGATGGTGTTTACTGTATATGTAACACAGAGACACAGCAGTACATAACGGTACTTCACTCTGAGTTATGGCTGTAAACAAACTGTGTGGACATACAGTAAGGAATTAGAGAGAAATATGAGGCAGATGAAGATCATTGTTTGAGATTCTTTGCCAGGTTATAGAGCACAACCAGTACTTGTATAATAATAATAATAATAATAATAATAATAATAATAATTTTAAGATTTTGTTGAATGATTTCCTTACAAGAATGAGGAATTGCTTAGTCACATTAACATATACTTACACTCACAGGGTGTGTTAAATGTTATGGTTATAAAAAGACACCTGGACACATATTTATGGAACGTCCTTTATTTTTTTCTCTACACTAGGTCAGCTGATCGTCAAAGGCAATATTATTTAAAGCCTAATTACATCTACACATACGGTATGTGGAGCTCGGATCGTTTTTGCTGACTGTGTAAACTCCTCTTCCACTCCTTTACATTCTTGCTTTTCCTCCATCATCACCATGTCTTTGTTTTCTCAAACTCCTTTCAAAAACAGTCCAACACAATGTGTTGAGGAAAGAGAGAATGTGAGATCTGTCTATCTAGCAGCATTGTTTAAACATAAAAAAAAAGAGATGGAATGAATGAAATCAAGGACCCAGAAAGAAGAAGGTGTGAAAAAACAGGAGGCACTTCTGGAAAGTGAAAGACTGGTGAGGGTGAATAAGTGAGACTGTGCATGTGAGTGTGTGAGTGTGTGTGTGTTAAACTGAATGCACCGAATGAGTGAAAGTGTGCTGACATGGAAAGCATGACTCGTTTCTGTCAACATGTCAAACATGAGGTAAAAGGGGTTAATGAGGGTTTACCTGACAGGATGCAATTAGGGGTAATTGGAACCATTAATCATCCGCGCTGTCTCCGCTGAATACCGTGTAAGACATGAGGGCAGATGAAATGCCATCAGACCAGCGGTGGCGGATATAAATGGTCTACCGAGGCTAAGTTCTCTCTTACATCTATAATTTTGACACGCAGCTTGTTTAAATTGATGTTCATAAATAGGAATGGGTCTGTTTTCTCCATAGATGCACAAAATTAGTTTCTAGCGTTCATTAGCGCTAAAATTAAAACTCATTTCGCTAACATATCCATAACACCTCATCTGTGGTGATTAAAGAGCGGCAAGTGAAACGCAACAGCTTTCCTTTGGAGTAATCAGGAGTAAACAAACTGAGCAAAATGAGGACAAATTACACGGAGGGGACAAATGACAGAAAAATATGTTTTATGTGGTTTCAGTGAAAGATCTGGCTAACGGCAAGCATGATGTTCGCGCTTTACCGTGCTTGCTCTGTTGCGTAATTGTGAACATGATTAGAAAACATTAAAATAAAATTAGCCACCACTTATGTCTTTCAGTGTGTATGCATAAAAGAAAAAAGACCCCATTAAAAAATGGTTAATAAAAAAGTATTGTGGTTTTATACAGTGCCGTGCGAAAGTATTCACACCCCATGAACTTTTTTCACATTTTGTCACATTACAATCAACAAACGTAGATGTATTTCATTCTGGCCTTTATGGACCAGTAGCAAGAAGAACGCCATTGTTGAACGAAGGCCATAAGTTTGCAGTTCCACATGGCTTGTCGCAAACTGCAGACAGGACTTTCTTATGGCTGTCTTTCAACAATGGCTTTCTTCTTGCCTCTCCTCTATAAAGGCCAGAGTTGTGAAGTGCACGATTAATAGTTGTCCTGTGAACAGATTCTCCCACCTGAGCTGTGGATCTCTGCAGCTTCTCCAGAGTTACCATGGGTCTCCTGGCTCCTTTTCTGATTAATGCTCTACTTGCCAGGACTGTCAGTTTAGGTGGACGGCCATGTCTTAGCAGGTTTGCGGTTGTGCCATAGTGTTTCCATTTGTGGATGATGGATTGAACAGTGCTCCATGAGATGTTCAAAGCTTGGGATATTGTTTAAGCACCAAACCCTACTTCAAACTTCTCCACAACTTTATCCTTGACCTGTCTGGTGTGTTCTTTGGGATTCATGGTGCTGTTTCATTTTCATCATTTTCCTTTCACTTTCTGTTGGTCTATCACATAAAATCCTAATAAAATACATTTGCGTTTGGGGTTGTAACATGAAAAAATGTGGAAAAGTTCAAGGAGTATGAATACTTTTGCAAGGCACTGCAATAATAACACTGAATTACTGACACATACAGTAGTAGAATATAGTAAAAACCATCTGGGGTCTCAGGGCTCTCTGTGATTCAGGACTTTACCAATGTAGTACCTCAATCATTAATTCTCTACATTAACCTTTTCCTCTACAAGGTTGTGGGAGGCCTGGGGTCTATCCTATTAGACTTGCACATGAGACGGTGTACACCTTAGACAGGGTGCCAATCCCCACACACAGACTCACACACCCAATCACACACTACAGGCTATTCGGAAACGCCAGTTAGCCTAATCAGCATGCAAACTTCATGCACAACAGACTCAAGGCAAGAACTGAACTCTTGACTCTTGAGGTTCGGGGCCACAGTATTAAAAGCTACATACTGCGCCAAGTAGCTAATACACAAATAAAAGAAACGTTATGCTATCAAAAATTTGACAAAGATTTGAACTGTTCTAAAAACCCAAAATCTTCATTATTCATAATTTAGTTTGAGAAACCATGGTAACTTCACTGCCCTTCATTTGCAACATAAAAATGGCAGCAATGATTTTTTTTTAAACATATTATTTTTTATTACAAAAAAAATAATAATAATAAAAAATTGGGAAATAAAGGTTTAAGAACCCAGGTATGGTAAAAAACACCATCATGCTCAGTAGAGCATTATTTCATTAATCTTTAGTTGTGGGGTACAATGTACATGCATTAAATGTGTTATGTGGTCATATCCAGCTGTCATGTCTTGGTTTGAAAAGGAAGGAGAACATTCTGATTGTGCTTGTTCTGATCATCACACTATCATGATAATGCTAGCAGAGAGGGGGAACATTTCAACTTGGGGCAAAGCAAGAAGGTTAGGAGTTGCCAGAAATACCGTTTACAGGATATCTAACAGATTCTAAATAAGGTTTTCCATTACTGATCGCCCTGGGTATGGAAGGCCAAGAGTGACAACAGGAACATAAGACAGACGAGTTTGATAATCATGCTCATTGTTTGAGAAATGGTACAGAAAATGCTGCCACTATTGCTGCTAGTATTCCACGGTTACACATAATAAGTCATCGGACTATTAAATGGTGTCTGACTATACAGTAGCTGGACATGCACGGAGGCCGTATTCTGGTCCAATGTCAAGGTTTACGTCATTGTCAGAGCCACCGGAATTTTTAATTTCTCATGCTGATGGACAGAATTTTGTATAAAATCAAGCTTTCTTATTTGACAGGGGAAAAAAATTAAATTGTGAAAAATATATGTGTGCATTTTTTGTTGTTGAGTACATATAGAGCACAAACTTGGCTCCCATAATATGGCTGATGTAAATATGTTAGAATCATGTGCAACTTTAAAAACCATGTCACAGGACACATATACTGTAAGAAAGTAAAATTTGGAACTCTTTTTATAAAAAAAAAATATATATATACCATTCAGAAAGACATTTTCTTTTTTTTTTCTTCTTTTTTTCCCCCTAAAGTTTCTAACTTTTTTTTTTCACTTTCACTTTTTTTTTTTCCACAGAATGTGCATGAACTATCATGGATGTGCCAGACCTATTTTCCCCTGGGTTAATTGACACGAGGATCCAAAGCATGGCTTCAGTTACTGAAATGCAGTACTTACTGTATACATACTAAAAAAGTACCCAGCAAAAAATATATATAGTCAACATACTTTTTATTCCAACCACGAAATGTTCCCCCTTCAGGATAATGGTGCAACATAAATACTGTAAGTGCAGAGAATATAAAGAACTAAACTCAAAACAAGAAGCTTTCAAGGTTTTTGTGCCACACTTCAAAACAATTCCTTGTAAGTTGCAAACAGGGTAAAACATCACATGCTTTGCATTTCCAAGGAGTGTTTTGCTTCCTGCCTTTCTTTCTGCACAGCACACAAGTCCTAGAGGAATCTGGGTTTACAGGGTTTGCTGGAACTGGAACATGATCACACTCTTGAGTTGCAGGTTTTGTGGAAACACACAAACACAGCTGTGTATCCCTGATAGAGCCGATCCATATATCAGTTCTTCAGTGAGATTGAAAAAGTGAATTTAGGACCCAAATCTTCCTAAAAGTTATTTATTCAGCTTTCTACTCTTACCTTAGGCGAGGAGTAGGACTGCTTCTAGGAAAGCATGTGACATCACCGTTTATTACAATGGGAGCGGCAAAGTAGACTACACATTATAGTGAGGTATAATTATGACAAGTGTAAGTAGCTTTAAACTGTGAAATATCAAAATGTTGAAATCAGCATCAGTTGAGTGAAAGTTTTATGCACGCAGACAAAACTTATAGATGTGTGTCTCTGCTGTGTTAGGTGTTCTACAAGTGTTTCAAGTCCCTTAAATGGAGCTCTGTACAGTAGGTCTGTCATGTTCTGATCAAAATCACTTTGAATAGAAACTCAATCTGGAGGGTAGATGAGACCCATTAGCTTGGGGAGGAAGCAGTAAAATGTAAAGATGTAATTCAAGGAAATTCTGCCCTACTTTTGACTCTAAGGATAAAAAGTGAGTAGATAGCAATTTATGAAACCATCAGTGCTACCTGTCAGTTTTCCAGATGTACCCATGAAACAGGGGTGCGCCATATTAAATAAGTACTGGAAGGAAATTTCAGCTTAGGCCAGACAATTTCAACAACAGTGGACATTATCAAATAATTAAAAATAATAATTTTTGTCCAAATGTAATGTTGGAATGAGCTCTGTGTAATTTATTGTAACCAAAACGTCTCTCTTCCTTGTATGTCTCTGCCTGAACATCATATCCTCACAAGTCCTAACTCACTAGGACATCTCCAGAGCTCTCCTAAGTTGTGGTGGATGTAGGAGTTATTTCCTATTTTAAGAATGTTGATAAATACACCTACAGTACTTCTAAAAGTAGGACCAAAATTGAGCCACTCTGAGAATTTTTGCCCACTTAAGAACAATTTCCTACTCTTTCAAATACAAGCACAACAAGTGACATCTGTGGACTTCACTCTTTTTGTACTGTGTGCTCAGTCCACACCAAAATCCAAAGCATAAAAAAATGGCAGCGCACTTACTTGCTTGTAACATATTCAGCATACAATATCACCCAAGTGGTTGACACTGGAGCCACCAAATGTAGGAATATGCAGCTAACAAGCTGCCTACTGACACGTGTAGATTTTTACCTATGAGATGGGACGTTCAAGTTCTGTTCAGGAAACTGAAGCATGAACACTCATGCCTAGCATTTGAAGGGTTATTTCAAACTCAAGTCCTGAAAACAACTCCATTCAAGAGAGTCCTTAACAGAGTAAACAGTCAATGCTAAGAGAAGCAGGTGATGAACACTTTGCCTCTGAGATCCTTAATAGTGTTTAGTGTTCTAACAAAATAGAAAACGGTGATGATGAAACATTATATTTGGAGATGTTTTAATTCTGTAAAGCTGCTTTGCGACAAGGACCACTCACAAAAGCGATGTGCAAATAAAACTTAATTGGATTCTGTTGAACTTGGATTTCATGGTTGTCTTTCAGAGCATTTGGCTCCCAAATGGCTCGTTTGAGATTGTAACCATTTTTTTTTCACCTACCTATGATTTAAATGGTTTATCCTCTTCTGCTTTATACTCAACAAAATACATAGATAAAAGTAGAAATCTACAGTATCCAGGTAACGTCATGCTAAAGCATCAGTTCTGTTAAGCATCTAGTTAGTAATATTTTGTGGTATTTTTGTCCATCCATGTGCCATATGGTACATCAGGTGATGAATACTTTCCACCCTGGAGATGTATCCATCGTTTCTATGGCAGTTACCTAAGGGGTTGAGTTTCCGATGGTCATTCCGACAGCACGGGCAATTTGGGAACGCCAATTAGCCTAATTCGCATGTCTTTGGACTGTGAGTGGAAACTCGGAGTACCAGGGGGAACCTCACCAAGCACCTGAAGAACATGCAAACTTCACGCACAGATTCGAGGCGGAACATAAACCCTTGACCCTGGAGGTTCGAGGCCACATTGCTAACCACTACACCACTGTGTGCCTAGTAGTTAATACATAAATAAAAGAAATGTTGCACTATAAAACATGTAAAAATTTGTAGTGAAATTCTGTTTGAAAAACAGGAAAACTCCATGCATGCAGACCTGAAGTGAGAATTAGACCCTGACCCTGGAGGTACAAGGCGACCGTGCTAACCACTAAAGCTGCCGTGCCACCCCCTAGTTAGTATATATAAAATAATCCAAGGGAAAAAAATGCACATAAAGAGATTTGAAGACTAGTACATAGGCATAGCTCATATACTCTATATGCATGTTCATCAAAAGAGGATATTGAGTGATTACCTCACTGACTGACAAGGGAATACTGACTTTAGACTAGCAAATGACACACTGTAGAACGCAACAGAAGCATCCTTAGATTACTTAGCAGTCTATACAATATGCCCATGAACGGCTGAAGGTATTCACAATAGGATGGAAGGACACAATATGAAAATTCACTCACTCACTCACTCACTCACTCACTCACTCACTCACTCACTCAGGCACTCACTCACTCACTCACTCACTCACTCACTCACTCACTCAGGCACTCACTCACTCACTCACTCACTCAGGCACTCACTCACTCACTCACTCACTCACTCAGTCACTCACTCACTCACGCACTCACTCACGCACTCACTCACTCCGCTGCTTATCCTGTACAGGGTTCCAGGGCTACTCAGCGGGGTACACCATGGACAGGATGCCAATTCGTCACAGGGCACAAGCATGCACACACTCACTCACACGCTATGGCCAATTTGGAGACTCCAGTTATTCTACTCGGAATGTCTTTGGACTGTGGGAGGAAACCAAAGAACCCTGAGGAAACCCACCAAGTACAGGGATAACAATGCAAGCATGATGAAATCCATTAGAACACTTCTCTTACCATTGTTATTCACTCATAGTTTCCTCTGGTGACATTGAAAATGGTCTCAGTTCCTTGAGGTTCTTTCGGTCAGCACATTTTAGAACAGAAAACAAAAACATTTCTTTCTTACGTAATGATTTATGAAATAACCACTCACAATGTGGTTTTTTATTTCCCCTCTTTAAAAAGCCGCAGAGAGAGGATGCTATTAACTCTATCTCCCTACGCAACTCCCAACGAACCCATCATGTCAAATAGGGATCCATTCATATCGAGTTAATAGAATTCATTATCACCATGCCATAAATCCATGGAGTTGATGTATGTTTGAAGTAACTGTTTATTTCTTCGTGTTAATCAAATACAGTCTGATGCAACAAACCACACAGAAATAGGAATAGACACTACAGTGTTCCACGTCAACTTTGGCCTTCAACCTTTGACCTCTCCAGAATATAAAGTCCCACTTTGAATCAATACTTTACATTTATTACATCTAACAGTAGACACACAATGAACACACATACACATGTTAATGTGCCACACACATGCATGTACAGGCACACATACACACACACCCGCACACGTGCACACAAACACACACACACACTCAGACATAGACGCACGCAGAGACACTCTGTCTCTCAGAATATGAGAAGAGTCACAAGGCAAGGAAATCAGTGAGCTGGTCTGGGTCATTTGGTTATTTCTTTTTAGAAAAAAAGAAAAGGAAAAAAATGGTTAAAAAAGAAAAAAAAGTGTCATTTTATACTGGGAGAGTTTTAGATCAAGTTCTTAAATATGGTTTATAAAGGAAAAGAACATACACCTCAAAATATACATATTGTTTTTTTCTCTCCAGTTTTCAGAAGAATGGATATATTACAAATGTCAATCTGAGCACGTATCACCACTACATATTAGCTTATTACATCTTAAATATGTCATAAGAACATTAGATGAGCCAATGTGCTTTGTTTCTACTGTATTGGCAAAACACTCAACTACACATCTTTTTCTTAAGTCATGCAAATGAAAAGAAGCAGGCATAACCGTTCTTTACATCAGGAAACATTATAAATAGAACAAAAAAAATTCACCCATGTAGACTAATATTATATCTTAAGGAACTGGTAATAGCTCGTGGAACTGATTGCTGAGGGAAAATAGGTTGACCTTATGTTGGGCTTAACAGTGAGGATTTCTAGGAAATGTAAAAGGGTGCAACAGAGACTGGAACCTACTACTCTTAGAAATAAACTGTACTTTTCCTTGTTGTTGGCGTGGTACCATTAAGGTACATCTTTTGTATTCCATCCAGCCAGGAAGCTCTGTAGTACCGTGGAATCCAATGGTGACCACTGTATTTATTCCCAGTTTTACAAACATGGTAGGACCGCCTACACTACAGGCAATTTGGGAATACCAATTAGCCCAATCTGCATCTGCATGTCGTTGAACTGTGGGAGGACACCAAAGCACCCGGAGAAAACTCACCATGCATGGGGAGAACATGCAAACTCCATGCACACAGACCCCAAGGTGGGACTCCACCCTGGACCCTGGAGATGGACGATGACCGTGCTAACCACTATGACACAGTGCCGCCATCTTTTGTATTAACGGCTACATAATTGGCCTAATATTTCAAAAACTTTACTATAATAGCTAAAGGAAAATCATTTATCTTCCTAAAGAAATTTTGACCTAATTACAAGGAAAAGCACAGTTTGGAACCTTTATTTCTAAGAATGTTGGCTAGGAAATTTCTCCATGTCTTTTTCTGAAATGGACCTATTTGGTTACAATTATTTATCTTCTTACTGTATTTACAGGAGTGTTAATAGTTTACCTCCTAAAACTCAACACTTTAGATAATCTAGAACATATAAATATCCTTGATTAAGATTTCATCATTCTGTGTTTAAAAGAAAAAAAAAATGTTTTTGACCAGACAATTGTGCGTACATTTGGAAAAATGACAAAAACGAACAGAGCACCTTGTTGAAACCATATATGCTTGTACATGCACATTTCAGGAAATCTTTTTCTCTCTGTGGAATCTCGAAAAGTGATTGTTAAACTCCACTCGATTGATACGATTGCTTTATGTTTCTTTCGCAACACCAAGCTGCCATCTAGTGGTGAAAACCAAAAGCACCAGTTCACCTTTCTAGTGCTCCCACTGTTCGTGCTCAAACAAGTCAGGACCAAACAAACCACTCTGGGAAAAAATCATTGTAAAAAAAAAAAAAAAAAAAAAAAAAAAGAAGGATGACGTATATGAAAATGCATTCTTTGCATCTATTTAATGAAAAACAAATACAAGCCCCGAACCTAGGGGCCTGGTGGGTAGCCAATTCCATGACAAGTCCCTGTTTTGTCATGCTGCTCTGCTTGTGTGTAGTTGTTTGAGGACTGGAGCACAGCCTGTGTTTTCATTAATTGCACAGACAAAAACCTGTAACTGGTTGGTCTAGGGGAGGAAGGAAGTATCATTTGTCATTTACCATCTAACCTAAAACATCAGCAGAAAGGGCTGATGGGTAAATCTGATATCATTATAATAAGCGGCTTACTGTTTTGTTTTCACCATTAAATTAATGAAAACTAATTTAACATGCTATATGTGCAAAAAAGATTGTTATTGTAACTGTTGGAGATATGAAGCACGCACACACACACACACACACACACACACACACACACACACACACACACACACACACACACACACACACACACACACACAAGCATCTTGTCTTGCAAATCATCAACAGATGGGTCCAAACCAAAAACATCCTACCACCCACCCCCCCCCCCCCATCATAATTTTTTTCGTCTAATTTTCCCACAATGCACTCCTGCTTTGATGTGCCTGATAAGGTCTAGAGCCTAGAACACGATATTGCAAAGCAAACGGTCACACACCCAACCACTGTGTGATTTCACACGAAACGCGCTTTGGATAAAATTAAAGCAGCTCAAAGTCTTTCTGTACAACAGGTGGCGCCAGTGAGCAACCAGGCCACCCTGCCCGAACGCTCGCTTTCTCGAAATTTGCTGATGATTATATTTTGTGTGTAAGTTCACAGTTTTGAGTTCCTTTCTCCCCGTTTCCTGCTGATGGTGAACACCAGAGAGCAGCTTTAAGGGTTTCTATGGTAACAGGCAGCTAGTGGTGGTTAGCTTAATAGTGGTTTTGGTTCTACAGAGAATATTCGAGGATACAGAGGAAATTCTAATCTACAGAACACAAAGAGCACGAAGCACAAACACACGAACATGGCAAATATACAAGGTTTTTTCCTTTTTTCTTTTCTTTTTTCTTTTTCTTCTAGAAGCAGAGTGTGTGTGCTGTTCCAAGACAATGCATGCAATTGCACTGCTGTACAGTTTTTCTACATACTGAGTGTGTGCATATGTGTGTGTGTGTGTGTGTGTGTGTGTGTGATGCTTTGTCCATGGTTTGGACTATTCCTCTGTTTGGAATCGTAAACACGATGAGACAGTTTGGTTCAAAATGACATCATCCTTGTCTTTTTTTTTTTTTCAAATGGGCCTCTGTGTTCAGAAAGAAGCTCAAGTGAATAATTATTGCATCATTATATGTGTGTGTGTGTGTGTGTGTGTGTGTGTGTGTGTGTGTGTGTGTGTGTGTGTGTGTGTGTGTGTGTGTGTGATTCGTGCCTGTGTAAATTGGAGTGTTTATCGAGTGTATAGTCATGTAAATGACATCATGGCTGAGTGTACAGGGACTGCAGAGAGGGTATGATTGGAGTGTATGGGCAGGAAGGTGTGTAATGAGTATATGAGTGGTGTATAGAGGAATAGCAGAGTGTGTGGAGATAGGAGTGAGGTCAGGAAGGGGTGTATTGGTGTGTTTGGGGGCTTAGAATGCAAACTGAAATAATACCACCCCTGGTTGAGTAATGTAACATGGCAGTAGAGTGTGTAAAGGGTGGTAGAATGATTTCAGGAAGTAACTAACGGAAGGAATTGTAATTTTTTGCACTATAGGGATAAAAGAACGCACCCCAGGTGGGGGTAGGATGGAGCAGCAGTGCACTAAGGCAATGGTGTGTGGTAAATTGTACAGTATGAGAAGCAGAATGTGGATTTCTAACATATATAGCTTGTTTGCGTTATCTGATAAACAGTCACGTGATGGTGTGTGTGTGGTTTTGTCCAACTCCAGTGATCTTTCCTTCTTTCTCTGTCCCTCTCTCTCTCTCTCTCTCTCTCTCTCTCTTCTTCCATCCCTTGTTACTCTCCCGCACTCCGAGGCGCACGAGGCGCAGGTTTCCCGTCGTGCGTTCTGCGGTTCCTCCCCTTCCTCACTTCCTTCAGATGCCTCCACTTCTTGTGCGTGGAGTGCAGAGGATCAGAAGATGGAGACTCGTTGGCTGCGTCTGCCATTGCTTTGTCTGACTGGCTGTGTTTGCGTGACCAAACCTGCTCGCAGATCTGGTCCACAGTGCTCAGGTTGGGATGATCAACCAGCTGCATGAAGTCTCTGTACCACAGCTTCTGATTGGTGGACTGGGCCTGGCTTTGGGCCGGGCTCTGTCCTATACTATAGGTTGGGCTCGTAGTGGGGACGACCTCCAGCGTGATGCTGAGCAGCGTTTGGGTGAATCCGTGCTCCATCGCGTGACATTGGTATACACCGCCATCTCTGCGCAACACTCGCCGCAGCAACAAGCCACGATTCGTCTGAAGCACACGATCGTCTAGACGGACCTGAGATCACGAAGACACACATAATGAAATATGTACCGTCTGTAGGATTATAGAGGAATAGGAACATTTCACCACCTCAAATGCAAATAATTATAAATTAATTAAAAAAAAATTACGATATGAGTTGGCACGCAAAATAATTGCGATACATTGCTGAAATGATTTTTTCCCCCATCTCTAACTCTTAGTATCTTCCTTTGCTTTCCTCTGCATCCCATCCTGTTCTGTGCATTTTGCATTTTTTGTCCTTTATTTGTAATTTGCTTCTCTAATCACCCCCTTTCGACCATCTCTAAAGCTCCTTTTTTTCAAACACCTCTTCATATTCCTCCTCTCACCTCTTCTCGTGGATTGTTCGGGTGTCTCTGGGAGGTCCATGTGACCTGAGCCTGTAGTGATTTGGGCATGCACTCCAGGAAAGAGCTACTGCCCTCCACTGCATACAGCTTTTTCTCCACAACACGCTGCTTCTGGTGGTCTGAAAGGCACAATATAAAACAGTGGTGCTAAACTTTAATGGTAAATTATTATTAAATTATTGTAACATATAATGTAATATAATATAATCAGATCTATTCAGAAGTAGAATAAAGAAGGACTCTGGGGCAGCACTGTTGTTGGTGTTGGTCTTTTGCCTCATCCGCACAACAATTTGGCACAGGCTTTACACCGGATGCCCGTCTTGACGCAACCCTCCCATTTAATCTGGACTTGGGACCGGCACTGCATCCAGTTTGGGTATTGGCTGGGAATTGAACCAGGTCCTACAGTACCTGAGCCACCAATGCCCATACTCTGGGACAGCACTATTGAACTTATTGTACTTATTACTGAATTTTTGATCATGCATAATTCAGTTTTTACGTAAGTTCAAGAAAAAATTATTTTGACGTTGTTGGAAAAAAAAAAACAATGTTTAATTAAAACAGTAAAATTGATTCATTTAGCTCGGCCCTTCTGTGCTGTGTGCATGCTTTTTTTCGTCCAACTTAAACCCAATTTTGAACCCCATTAGAGTGTGATGTAAATTATATTCTTTCCTGGCTGTAAAAACGTCTTGCACTGGCTGAGCTCCATCAAAAACAACAATTTACTCCAAGAAAATTCTTCAGAACCTGTCTTTGTTCTCCACTATAGTTGTTTTTTTTTTTTTTTTCTTTTTCAGAATGAATGAAATGACCCAACAGGCCCTGTGTGAATAATACGTCTTTATAAACTATAATGGATGTTGGAAAGACACTTAAAATGAATTAACAAGCCGACCTCTGTAGAGTTTAGCTGGTTGAGAAGAATGAATGAATGGGGGGGTGAAAACAGGTGGGAACTTCAATATCATGTCTGACATACGTTCTTAAAGTATGCTTATCTCGTTCCTTTGGTTTCCTGATCTGTTTAGTAAATTGTTAGTTAGAATTAGCCTTTGCTTTAGTAAAGGTTGTCTCATTTGGGGGGCCACATCCTTTAAATGGCTCAGTGGTACAGTAGGTCTCTTCAATTCCTAGCCAATGCCCAAACCCCTGGCACTGGATGCAGTGCCGATCCCAAACCTGGATAAAATGAAAGGGTTGCGCCAGGAAGAGCATCCGACGTACAACCTGTGTCAAGTTGTTGTGCGAATCGAATGATCCACTGTGGGGCAGCCGAAATTCTGACAACAAACAACGATTCTTTGAAGCATGCAATCTAGGCTCTCTTCATAGTCCTGTGGCCTTCACTGAGTGTGTAGACAAACCAAAATGAGACGGTCTGGTCTACGGAGAATTTCTTAATGGCATCACCAGCTGTTACTGCTCTTACCATTACGTCAATTTAATATGAAGTCTGAATTATCAATAAAATTACAATGATTGTGGTCTCTGATGTGCACAGCTGAGCTGCCGATGGTTAATGTTGTGTAACAACAGTCAGCCATGATCTCTCAGAGAGCGGAGTTCACATAAATCCCCATAATTTATTATTTTTTTTACTATATAAATTTTGCTATTACTTATTTACCATATAATATACATTAACGGAAAAGGCTTCAGAAATCTATTTGTACATTTGAGTTTTGGACATAGAACTAAGTAACTTAGTTTTACTGCTGCCAGAATATGAAAATGATCAAGCAAAAATGTTGAACTCACAAAATGCTTGTTTTCTTCTTATTTTTGGTCAGAGAAACAGAAAAAAAGCAACCATAAAATCACATGATCATATGTATCGATGCTATTCCTTTACTTCTGTGAACCATTTTTACATGTTTTGCTTGTGCACGTTTGTATAGGAGGTCAAATTGGAATACAATTCAGTTCCTCATATTGTTTGCCTAGCATGTGCTGAAAAAAAGTATATGTGACTATATTGCATAATCCTGTATTATATATAAAAAATATATTAAAACATAGTAATGCAAAAAAGTGCTGTGAGTTTTAAGAGCTACACTGCCCTAATAAAAATCCGTCTCCACATGCATCCTGCCTCAAATTCCTCCATGACTGGAGGTTTGTATCAAGAAGGGCCAATCTTGTGCCAAAATAGTATGATTAGCTGTGATGACCCCTAACTGGAGGAGCCAAAACAACATTCTATATGTTTTTTTTATTTATTTTTTTACTAATGGATGAAATGATGGACTGTTCTTGTTCTGTCATAGTAATGTAATAGACAAGTACATTATAGCTCCCTCCAACTGTGCTGAAATTTCATTAAATGTCTCAGAAACTGTTCTTATGCACTATAACAAGAGCCTTAGACACTTATGTATAGTATATGCCTGAAACTACAACTAAAAAAGCAATAATCTGTGGTGTAACATCGCCCCCTAAAGGTGCGAACTAACCTCCTGAACAGAGAGTGTTCGGATCACCATTCCTGACGTCCTGCCGACGGAAGCGCCTGCATAAGACAAAAGAACGGTGAAGATTGCAGAGGATCATATAGTATATTCATTGTAAACCCATTGTAGGGATGTACTGAGTAAGCAGGATATGATGGAAAAGTGTAGCATTGGTTATGAGTGTGTGTACCGTTTGGTGTTAGGAAGGTAGCGTGTGCATTGGTGTCCATCCCAGGCGCAGTAGGGGTCCCGGGCCAGGCAGCACTCAGCGCATGCTTTACCGTACATGCTGCAGCGATGCAGTGGCACCTGCGCCACACCTGTATCAGAGCCTACATACAGCTGTTGCTGCAGAGAGCAAGAAAGTGATGGAGAGAGAAAGTGAGAGAGAGAGAGAGAGACAGAGAGAGAGAGAGAGAGAGAGAGAGAGAGTTAATCCAAATACAAGGACACACTGATCTAGAAATCTAATAAGCCAGACATAAAATTAGATTTTAACTACATATTTGATCTCATATCATAGGCAATGTCATTTCCTGCACTGAGAATTAAATGAAATGAAGTCGCGCATTAAATTAGCGGTTTTGCTGATGATGTTATCTTGTTGCTGTCAAAGTGAAAAATTATACAGTGGACCCGGAGTTCATAACTCATTCTAACCTGATACTATTCATACACTTCACACTCTATAAGCACACCAGCACAGCCACAGAGTTACCGAGGAATGTGAAGACACTACTTTGATCATGAAACACCACTCCAGACACTCTAGCTTAGGCATAATCTTTAGGGCCAGAGGTCAATTCTTGAAGGTCTCAACAGGTAAAACTAATTTCAGAGCTGTTGTAACAGATAAGCGTGACTTACTCTTTTGGAAGAGATCTGCATATTGATGATGGATGAAGAGTCCTATAGGGAAAAGAACATGCGTTTGTGCTTACTCGGGTTTCACAAGGTGCTTTGATATTTGATAACTCATCCTGCTTTCAGACTGTTTTTTTTTTTTTTGGAACATAAATGCAAACCCCCACAGCTGCAGTAAAGTCCAGTCAAGTCAAATGGCTTTTATTGTCATTTCCTAGAAGATCATGATGGCGCATAAAACACACAACTCCAAGGAATATTTAAAACTAAAATATATTTTTTAAATAAAGGGCTACATAAAGTATGCTGACTGCAGTGCTGACCAGGACAAAGTTCTAGTGTGTCTAGGGAATAATGTGAAGAAAAAAAAAAGACACACACCTTGAAGACTTGCAGTTCCTCTAGAAGCAGCTCTGTGTTGCTCCAGCTTCCTTTAGGCACAGAGATCACTTTCAGAACAGTGCCGACATCTAGAAAGGTTTAAAGACACATAAAGTATTACAGACACAATCATATGCAAAAGATCATTTGAATAACATGCATCTTGTGCATATTGTCGAACTACACAGAATAACAAATAAGTAAAACTAAAAGTAATACATTTACTGACTGGGAGCAAACCGGAGTACCTGGAGGAAACCCACCAAGCATGTTGAGAACTTGCAAACTCCATGCACACAGAGATGGGAATCGAACCTCGCCGGGAATCCAACCCAGACCCTGGAGGTGCAAGGCGACAGTGCTAACCACTACACCACCGTGCCGCCATACTTATACACCAATCAACATTAACACTGATTACGTATCAATTGTATGAGGCGGTATCAAAGCACCAACCTTCATATGTCAGTGTGCCAAAAGACACCATCCTGGGTACATCGGGAGCTGTGCAACTGGTGCTATTCTGAACACGTATGTGACCCCATCTGCTATCTCATCATGGACAGCAAGTTAGAACAAAGAGCTAAGGTGAAATTCTGCATGAAACTAGGCAAATCTGCCACAGAAACATTTGACATGATTCCGCAGGTTTATGATGATGCTGCAATGGGTCATTCAAGGTGTTCTGACTAGCATGCATGTTCAAGAACATTACTGAAAGACAATGAGAGATCCAGAACCGGATGTTGTGGATTGCTTGCAAGGTTGAGCTTGTTGAAAGTCGTTGAATGGCAACATTGCTGCCATTGTCATTGTGTCATACGGAACTGTCAAGGCAATCCTCATGTGTGATTTGAACATGCGCCATGACATACAGTAGGAGTAGTACTTCCCCAGGCTACTAGCCCAGGAGCAGAAGAAACATTTTGTCAAAGTCTGCCAAAAACTCCGTCAGCGGTGGTTGACTCATGCTTAATTTCAAGTTCACCCAAATTACTGACGGCAAAACTTGGGTATTATGGGTACAATCCTGAGATGGAGCAGTGGAAAAGCCCATTCTCCCAACAACTGAGAAAGGTGAGTCAGGTCCGCATGCTTATCATGGAATTGTGCACCGAGAATTCGTCCCCAGGGGCCAGACCATCAAGAGGGGCTCATAATGGCAGGTTTTACAGCATCTGAGGGAGGACATGTGGTGAAAAAACAGAACTCATAAACAGAGCTAATCTCATTTTTGATAACACCTTGTACACCATAAACTGGTCACAGGTTTATGAGGACCCAAGGCTTATCTATGCCTTATGCCATATATGGGTACGATCCTGAGACTAAGCAACAGTCTTCACAGTGGTTGAGCCCATCATCTCCACGCCCGAAAAAGGTGTGTCAAGTCTGCATGCTCTTCATCTTTTTCTGCATTCATGGAATTGTGCGTCGAGAAATTGACCCAAAGGGTGAGACCAATCCTAATGCCAGATTTTACAGCATCTAAGGGAGGATGGTGAAAAAAACAGAGCTCATGAACAGAGCTAATTTCTGAACTTTTTGAGAACACCTAATACACCAGTAAACTGGTGACAGGATCAGGGGCACCCGTGGCTTACCTATGCATGTGGGGACCACGAAATCTGGTCCAATCCCACAGAAAAAGGCAATATTTGCCACGATGGAAAAGTATAAGAATGGTCAGTGCACCACAGCACATCATGCACGAGACCCAGCAAGAAATTAGTTGATTCAGCCTCCCAATTCCCCAGATCGCAATCCAATTGAGCAAACAAATCCAATCCATCGGGGCTCCACTCCTTAACCGACAGCACCCTAAGGATCTTCTGCCAATATCTTGGTGCCAGACACCACAGCATACCCCCAGATGCCCTGGGGAGTAATGCCCCAAAGCCATGCCAGAACTGCCCCAGTGGCACAAGGGCAACCTAAAACATAGGTGGTTTTAATGCTATGACTGATTGGTATATATTCTATCCATGTATACAGGGACTTAAATAATAGTATATAATATTACAGTTATTTGATGACTATGACTTTGAAGAACTGCTGACTTCTGGTTATTCAGCAGGTACTGGTTCTGGTTCTGGTTATTCAGCATTTCAATTTTATTTAAATTTATCACCATCTGGGACAGCTGTTCCAGCTGCAAGGTTTGGGTGAAGGTTCTTGGTGTAATAATTTTTTATAGTAACAACTCTTACACAAGAACAGGTATGGTGGACACTTCATATAGACGACATTGAACAATCAACATGGTATGTAACAAGCAAATAAACAAACAAAAAATATATATATTGTATATGCAAGCAACATTTAAGATGGTTTGGTAACAATCTGCATTTTTTGTCTTATTTACCGTTAAACCCAGGAAATTACAGTTTAATATGATTTAAGTGTGTTTATAAAAAAACTTTGGGATGTTAACTGTGACCATCAAGTCATTACATATTATAGCACAGAACCATAATGTTTTATTCTTTACTTAATTTACATTAACACACTATCTTGCTCTATGAAGGCTCTAAAGTTGTTGACCTGTTCCGATGAACATGACGTCGTAGTGGCCATCTGCAGCATTAACTCGATCCACAGCGATCTGTGTGAAGCTGTAAGGCATTCCTGTGCGCAGGAAGAGTGGACGGCCACCGAGTGGCGTCACTGGGTTATACATCAACGGGTGATGACGCGCAAACTGGATCACATTATCTGGAAAGCCTTTGGTGGACTCGAAACTTCCAAACGTCTTACTGGGACACTAAAGAGTTTTTAAAAAAAATCCATTATAAATTATTGCAGTTTGACACACCAAGCTTATTCTGTCTATTTTAAGAGCTTACAAACTCTTAGCAATGATGTTTCAGTGAAATAAGGAGCTCACCATGCCTGGCCGAGGGTAAGGGACTTTGCCTTGGAAAGGAATCCACTGGTAATTAGGGCCCTCTTTGTGGGCAAACGGCCCCAGAAACGCCCTGCGGATGTCGTTCATAGTGTACAGGCAGACGGCCGATCCACGGAATACACTACTGCAGGAAAGAAGTACGCGCAGTATTAAAACGATATGCAGAAAACAATTTTAAAACTACAGGACCGGACTATACCTTTTTCTGCACTCTTTAATTCAGTTTAACATCCATTTGAATTGAGATTTCAGTTTTTATACAAGAAGTTCTCAAAATGTCAAACTGTGCTAAATTTTTTCAGTGATTTAACTATTATACAGCTGTGTACCCATGCCCGTCTGACCTCTTACCTGGATGTAGAAAAGACTGTGTAGACCAGAGGATTCTTCCTGTCTCGCGTCTGCAGCAGGAACACATCCCCTAAAAGTTGGGACGGATATAAATAAATCAGACACTCAACTTTAAACTAACACTGAGTGTTTGATGGGGAGAATTAATGTGCTTGTATGGTTGCTCTTACTGAGATCGTCAAAGTGTGTTTCACTGCCATCACTGCCTGGTACAGAGCAGACAAGTCGAGTCTTCAGGAACGTTGTCCACTTATTCACTAAACTACGCTGCCCTCCCATGTCATTCTACAACACACACACAAACACTCACATGTACTATTCAAGAACTCACATATCTAAAAAAAAAAGAAAAAAAAGTTTTTCATTGCCAATAAATGAACTCCATTCTGATCATCCTGCTTACCCGGCAAAGCTGGCCGATCCGAGCGTAGGTGACCTTGCCGAAGCCTTGAGCTTCGACGGCAGTTTCTCGGAAGAAGAAGAAGACCTTATCATCATCAGGGTTTTCACTTTCCGGAACAGCAAAAGCACTTATAAACTTGGGCTCTGCAAGACATGTGCATGCAATGACAGATATGGCTCAGACATTGAAATACAGACCTCATTGTACTGTATTAGGAAGTTTACTCGTTTCAAGGTCGGAAAGGATGTCTTGATTAGAGCCGTGGAATCCAAACATACCGTTGAGCCAGCGAGAGTCGTGTTGCTCGGTGCGTATGGACGGTTTCTGTCCCAGGCTCCTGAAAATCGTGAAATCCCTTCCCATCAGGTCAGTGGCCACTCCTGAATACAGCTCATCACCTAGGAGCCAAAAACGATATGACAACCTCACTTTAGTCTACTTGAGCTAATATAAGGCTATAAGAATAGCTTATAGTCGCAGTTATTTCCTGAACAGCAATTCGGTAATGTTCTTACAGTATGAGGTTATTTGATTAATAAGCAAATTAATATATTTTTTCTTTTATAATTAAATTGTATAATATTGAGCAGGTCCCGCCTTGTACCTTAAACCAGCAATGCACTGTGTGTTCTGAGACCTTTCTATTGAACCCAGCATTAACCTTTTCAGCAGGCTGAGCCCCTGTAGCTCATATTTTGGATCAGAGCAAACAGACCAGTCTTCGTTGCCCATGTGCATCTGTGATCCTTGACTGGCCATGACGCTTTTGCCAGTTCGCCGGTTGTAATTCCTTGCACAACCTTCGGTTGGTTCTCACCACTTCAAGCCAGGACTGTCCCAAAGAGCTGCAGTTTTGGAGTTGCTCTGACCTAGTTGTCTAGCCATCACAACTGGTCCTTGTCACTCAACTCCTTATACTTGTCCATTATTTCTGTCAACTTTCATCAACTTTAGGGACAAAAAACATTCACTTGCTGCCTAATAGACCCACCCACGTCCAGGTGCCATACGAGCTATAGTGACAAGGGCTAAAATGTGATGATGACAGCGCAACTCTAAAACTGCAGCTCCTGTGGGGTTTTCCCAGGCTGCAGTTTTCAGGCCCTACCAAAAGTAATCCAAGGAAGTAAAACCTGTAAACCAGTGACAGGGTCATGGGTGGCCAAGGCTCATGATCTAATATAAGAGCTGCTGTAGCTCTAATTGCTAAAAATGGTTAATGCTGGTTTCCTTAGAAAAGTGTCACAGCACACAGGTCATTACTGCTTTGGTGGCAAAAGAGGGAACCCACTCAATAATAAACAGGTGGGCACAGTGTTATGGCTGACCGGTGTATTTGCTAAGATACTGTAGCTGTCTCCAAAATGGAGCACGGTTACTGTCTGTTATGTTTTAGGGAGTTCTACAGTAGTACTGGCGAGTAATTACTGTATACAATAAGAAAGATTAATAGGCATACTGACCAACCAGAACAGAGGCTGCAGTGTGTCGTGGGTCATAAGGACTTTTCCCTTTACCATCTTCAAGGAGAAGTTGATCAATCCGAAACACATGATCCTACAGAAAGGGGAGAAAAGGAAAGTGAGATACAGGCTGTTATTTTCCAGTTCACAACAACATTCTTCTTCCAATGGAAAATTGGAGCCCTTCTCATAGCATAAAGGGTCCAGCTGCTTGTAGCCATCTCTCTCTCTCTCTCTCTCTCTCTCTCTCTCTCTCTCTCTCTCTCTCTTTACCTCCACTTTCTGTCCAACCTCCACGTAAGCACAGGTCGGATGAAAGGCTCCAGTCCCACAGGCATACAGGTGTGTTCGGTTAAAGTGATGTAAAAGCTTCACATAATTCACGCAGTCCGTCTGCAAAACATATACAGTGACATCAGCAAATCGGTCTCAGTGACATGATTTTTTTCACCTTCAACACAGTTCACAGAAGTGTGAGCCCCCATCTGGTGAGTCTCGCAATCTCACACGCATTGTATATGCATGCACACATGGTATTACACAGTGTGACACTTTGGCTGATCTCTTACACTCACATTTAATTTCAGAATTATACTATGTAATGATCTGTCATCTGTACAGAACCAGATCACATTCACTGCACAGTGCATGCTGCGAAATCCTAGAAAGCGAGAACTCGTAACCATTTAAAGACAGGTCTATACTATACATAATAAACCCAACACTAAAGCTGTCAAAAGAGGTAACGGCCTCAGCAGATGAATGGCTATAGCATAATTATTCTGTGTATAGAATAACATCAGTGGTTGGCCAAACGTCATTTTGTCCATTGGCCCACTGTTGGACTATTGGTGGGCCAAAGATAGGTTGGTCCAACATTAATTCAGTAAATAATGGCAAGGTTGAAAATTGGAAATTGGAAATTAAATTATATTGCTTTAGCGTTCTGCAGTAGGCTGTCTCAATGAAGTCATCACATCAGGAGCTGGTTGGTTATCTAGTACATGAATAACATTGAACGAACTATATATCTAACTCAGTGGATGTTTTCTAAATGATAAACGTTAAATTCATTGTACTTTGGGCTCAATTGTCAACACTGTCAACTGTTAAACAGGTCACTAGATGGCGCTATTCATTAACGAGGAACCTAAAACCCCACAGAGGCCAGGTGCTGCTGCTTAAGTCCTGAAGCCAAGCTAAACACAAGCTCCTAAATACAGGTGGGTTAATACCTCCACATTCCTCCAAACGAGATGTAGACACCCTTGAGTAAGACATAAGTGTGTGGAACTCTTCTGGGAAGGCTGGTAGCAAGACTGGTGCACATTCATGTTGGAACTGGTGTGAGGTTGTTTTTTAGAAGTTAGGCTTGGCCCCTCACTTCCAGTGAAAGAATTTAGCATGCCAAGACATTTTGTACAATTTCATGCTTTGTTGTGGGAACAGTTTGGGTATGGCCCTTTCCTGTTCCAACATGACTGTGCACCAGTGCACAAATCAAGGTCCATAAAGACACGGATGAGCGAAGAGTTTGGTGTTGAAGTACTTGACTGGTCTACACACTTCCTGACCTCAACACTAGATAGAACACCTTTGGGATGAATTAGAGTAGAGACTGTGAGCCAGGCCTTCTCGTCCAACATCAGTGTCTGACCTCACAAATGTGCTTCTGGAAGAATGGTCAAAAATTCCCATAAACACACTCCTAGACATTATGAAAAGCCTTCCCAGAAGAGGTGAAGCTGTTATAGCTGCACAGGGTGGGCCAACATCAGATTAATCCCTATGGATTAAGAATTGAATGTTACTCAAGTTCATATGTATGTGAAGGCAGCAAATACTTTTGGCAATGTAGTGTATGTCTCTCTAAATATGGTCTAAAGAGATTTTTGAAAGCCATGACAATTTTTCATAAAAATGTATCTATTTAAAAGCACTCATAAAGTAACTGGTTACTCTGTCTGACCGGTAGTCACTTGACTTATCCTAGCTTGTACAGAATACCCATAATGCACTTTGCTGTTAGGGGCCAATCTGTCTCTCTCTCTCTCTCTCTCTCTCTCACACACACACACACACACACACACACACACACACACACACACACACACACACACACACACACACACACACTAATAATTATTTGTAAGAGCACTCACTGGAGCGTGCCATGTTTCCCAGGACTCTCTGGATTGCTACGACAACGCAAGGGCATCAAACATTGAAATTGCATAGAGAGGGGAAGCAACGGAGGGATATCGGACAGATGAACGAGGGTTTAGTGAAGACAAGTGTAGGAGAGATTTAGGAGTAAAGAATAGACCAGGCATTGTCTCAGAATTACTCATTAGTTTTAAACTGCTCAATGCTGCAGATGAGATGAGATGAGATGAGAAGAGGATGGAACAGTAAAAAAGAAAAAGAGGGGGAAAAGATAGAAAGAATATATGGAACCATAAATTCCTCGTATTTCTCTCTTGTTTCAGTAGCACCTGTTCATTCTGTAATTATCTCTCTTTATCTCTTGTTTGAGACCGTGGCATTCCTCGTTCTTCATCTTTGTCCACGGAGCATTACCTCTAGCTAATGACCTGAGCCCTCAACATCTGTTTAATTGGGGTCAGGACACACCCTCAGAACATCACAGAAAACCAAGCATCTGTCTTAGTACAATCAGCTTCCATCCTGTGCCTCAGGGGAAAATAGCAGAGACACAGGATTGACCTTAAAATCGATGTCTTTATAGTAACCAGAACGAGGACAAATGAATGTTTTCTCTGTCTCTCTTTGTTGTGTCTTGGTCTCTTGCCATATCGTCTTCTGTTTGGTTTCTGTTCTATCTCTAATTCTGCAGTTTGCCTTTTCTCAAGGTTCTCAGGGATAAAAACAAATCTCATGGATAAGATTAAAATAGCTCCTCGAAAAATGACATCACAAACTATCCCTGTGTGTTGTGCACAGTTTAAACCATTTCACCTGACCGGCTACAAAAAAATAAATCACATAGTGTCTCCCTTACCCAAAGAGGACACATTTAGTCAAAACACAATTGCTGTTTATTGTTTGTAGTTGACGGCGAGACATAACAAGCAACAGAAACTCACAGGAGGCAGTTAAATACTGTGCAAACTTAATTCAACTCAGAAACCACCATAAAATCACTTCAACCTCTTGCGATTTATATGATTTCTGGTGTTACACTGATCAGCAATAACGTTCAAATCTTAACGCATTTTGCCCAATATTGTGTAGGTTCCTCTCGTGCTGCCAAAATAACCCTGACCCCTCGAGACATGACTCCACAAGACCTGTGGAAGTGTGCTGTGGTGTCTGGCACCAGGACATTAGCAGCAAATCCTTTAAGTGCCGTAAGTTGTAAGGTGGAGCCTCCATGGATCAGACTTGTATGTCAAACACATCTTATAGATTCAACAGGCTTCAACTTTGCCAGATCAACAGGCTTCAACTTTGCTAAACCTGCCAAGCTGTGATGCACTGAGTGTTCTGATACCTTTCTATCATAGCCAGCATTATTGCTTTCAGCTATTTGTGCTAAATTAGCTTTTCTGTGTATGATCAGACCAGGCGGACTGACCCTTGCTCACCACACGCATAAATGAGCCTTGGGTTCCCATTATATATATATATATTGTATTACACACAGAACATAGTTTCCTCCTCAGAACATAGTTTGAAATAGAATTGCGCGCCAGAACTTCATTAAATCATTAAATGAAATCATTAATATGTGGCAATTTTAGCATAATAAGATAATAAAGTTCAATCTGCAACTCCTCCAGAGTTACCATGGGTCTCTTGGCTGCTTGTCTGATTAATGCTCTCCTGTCAGTTTAGGTGGACGGCCATGTCTTGGTAGGTTTGCAGTTGTACCATACTCTTTCCATTTTCGGATTGAACAGTTCTCCGGAGATGTTCGAACCTAACCCTGCTTCAAACCTCTCCACAACTTTATCCCTGACCTGTCTGGTGTGTTCCTTGGGCTTAATGATGCTCTTCGTTCACTAATGTTCCACACCGGTAGACTCTATTTACTAATTATGTGTCTTCTGTAGGCAAGTGGGTTCCACTGAATTTTAGTTATGAGCATGAGAGTAAAGGGGACTAAGTCCAAATCCATGGCACACTTTTTAGATTTTTATTTGTAAACAGTTTATCATTTTATAGAAAGGGACTGTATATTCGTACTGTACGGATCAGAACAGGATGTTCACTTTGGTGCGTGTTGTGATCCGAGTGAATACAAGCTAGTGCTATTGGATTTTAAAAGTCGAAGAAATTGAATGAATGCAACAGACAGCACGTCTCTGAGGACTTGTAGCAACATATTTAAATATCACTTCAGAGGTGATGTATTTTGGCCCAAAACCTTTTTTTGTGTTCTTCAACTGGGTTTTTCAACAGACGTGTGATATTTTATTCTATAAGTTTTTTTTTATTATTTAAACAATATTTCAGTAGGTGTTGCATTATTAACCTTACTCATGGTTCTGGTCGTATTTTCTGCGCGCAATGAAAACACACACTTATAGAATCCAATACACATTGTTGAGTTTACTGCTCCCCATGCAGTGTGTGTGTGTGTGTGTGTGTGTGTGTGTGTGTGTGTGTGTGTGTGTGTGTGTGTGTGTGTGTGTGTGTGTGTGTGTGTGTGTGTGTGTGTGTGTGTTTGTGTATAAGGGCTTTGACACATCGTCCACTAATTAAGTTAAAGACAAACAGTGTCTATAAAAGGGCCCCTCTCCTTTTCTTTCTCTGCTTTTGTCTTTCTTTGTGTCCCCCCACTTTTCTATTTCGATAGGTTTATAGCTTGCAATTAGCAAGGGGTAAGAGGTTGGGAAAACTCTCTGTCATTTCTGTGTGTGTGTCTCTGCAGGGCACAGCCCATTGTAAGACTGGATTTTTTTGAAGTGAGGCTATTAAACAAAGAGATGGGGAGAAAAAAAGAACAAACACCAAAAGAAGCACGTAGAGAGTCAGTCAGTGATTTACACGGAGACATAATGAGTGTGCCTCTGAGCTTGACTCCCTACTAAGTGAGATACATGAACTTTAACCTCTGACCTTTATATGATACAGAACATTAAATCTTCGTGTGACCGTGTACATGTAGTTAATATGGCTAAGTCGAGCAGAGGCCTTGTGTTTTCCAAGATCATTGAACACAGTATAGTTGTGATATTACATAGAGATAGGGTGTATATTAAGATTAATTCGAAATAGCGGTGTCGGTCATGATAAGAATACCGATTGGTGGTTTTACAATGAAATTATTCATTCTAATTACATTTTTTATGTCTATAATGACCTACTGGGGACACACCATTTCTCTTTCCAATACAAAATCAACAGAAAACGTACATAAACATAAAAGCACTAACCTTTCAGTCCAAACCAAAAAACATTAAAATTACAGTTTTGCTGCCTAACCCTTTTGTGTACAGTATGTATACTATAATTGAACCTATTTACATTTATTTTCTCCTCCTATGCTTTCCAGGAAAAGAAGTAACCTTATTTAGACATGCTTTATTTTTGAAAGACAAAAGAACGTAACCCTGCTAGCACATTTATACCAACCACCATATCAGTGGGCAATTTCATGATATCATATTATTATCATCATAACTATCACATTAGCGAATATTTTCATTACCTCCCTCACAATGACATAAACCCAGAGATTTCGTTTGATTCAAACTGATTACAAAATCTACTGTATAATTGGTGCATATTTTGTCTGCAAACATGTCTTTGCTGACTTTGAATGACTGGCTATAATAAGTTAAAGATAAAAATTTATATATTTGACTCAGGTAATAAGTCAGATTTTGGATTTTCAGATTCTTGGTTCAATAAGCTAAATTTTAAACTAGGCTTATTACTGTATAATGGTCACTTGCTGAGGTATGACCTGAGAGCTTTATGAGGAGGGGCTCAGGAAAAAATGCTGAACTTCTAATTTTAGAACATTTAAATAAGAATCGCATGATGGAGTAAAATACAGCCTCAGCCTCATTGTGACACCAGTATTTTTATACTACCCTTAAAAATATCTTAGCCAACAGCGCGGTTTTATAGCAAAAATAGTGTTCAGCTTGGATTGTGTTTATAGAAGTGCTTTAAGAATAAAACTTTCTATATTGTTTTGAAAGATGTATTGTATGCACCTATTTTTGCTAAAATTTTATATTTGATATATTTCACCTACTGCACTCTATTGGCCAAAGTGCTTAATTAACCTGTTCAACGTAATATCTGACTTGATATGACAGGTCGGATACTGTATTAGCAGAATATTTGAACATTAGTTTATTGAGAAATGTGTATGTGACATCATAGCAGATATTGAGAGTGTTAACATTGGGCCTCATTTATCAAAAACAAAAATAAATAAATCGGTAAATGTTTCATAAAAACGTTTTCTCAAGAAATTTGATGCTCATTAAAGTACGCCAGAAATAACTGTTGTGTCCTTCTAGAGCTCCTGCGTTTGTGCAGTATACTGTAAAACAATTAACTAATGTAAACCTGAGCTGATTTTTGGCATAGTGTTATGCCATAGAGTTTAAATAACTCATTAGTTTTTATTAAACAATGAGCGCGCGCCAGTGGAACACAAATGCATCTGGATTCGGAAAGCAATTCCAAACGGGCCATTTAGGATGAGTCACCTTACAGTGATAATAGGACATAAGAATAACAAATGACTGAGTGTTTATATGATTTTAGTTCTGCAATCTCACATTCTGACTTCCAAGATTCCCAGAGCGAAGCTAAAGATGCTTCTGTGTTCAGGAAGATGAGTAATTACACTATCAGAGAAGAAAGAGAAAAGAGGAAAGAAGGAGAAAAGAAGGTTCACAAAGTTAAGACAAAACAGGGGGATTTTGGGGAATAACAGGAAGGCGAGAGAGAAAGAGATTTTCGAGTCAAAAGTTCAGCACACAGTGAGATAATATAGAAAACAATAAAATAAATTAAGATCTAGCTGGGAAGGTTAAAACACACAGAAGGAGGGGGGGGGGGGGGGGTACGAGAAAAGTCTCTTCACCACGGTGGTCCAAATCTCTCTCTTGTGTCTTGTTGGACACGCATCTACTTATAATATAGGTCACATCACGGGTCAGTGCACTGAATATGAACCCAGCATGTGTGAGTGACTGTGTGAGTGTCTGTAACTGCCAAGTCGACTCTACTTGGATCTCAGAATCAGCTGATTTTTGTCCACAGACTCACATTAATATGAATACTCAGATGACCTCAAACACACACTCTAACATGAAGGCGAGGTGAGCACTGTAACATTTTCACACCCAACCCAAACACATGAGTATTATATGGTTCCAAAAAAACTAGGCATTTTCCCGTGAGAACAATCAGGTCATGCATAGTGTTAATAGATTCCTTATATAAAATGAGATGATAAAACGTTTGTCTTGGCTGTAGGTTGGTTTTGAAATGAAGACTGCTGATACTCTGAAACAACATTACATGGAATCAGCTAAAGAACATCTAAACAAATTGGATCAGACGCAGAGTCATCAGGTGGAATCCCGTGGAACTAGTGTTGACAAGGTGGTGAATTCCCTCGTCTCTAATGTCAGATTGAGCCAGAATGAGCACTGTTGGTATTATTTACTCAACCTCAGGATGACTAATGAGATTTCATTTTCTAGAATATAGTTCTATAGAGTACAGGGAAAATACGATCAGATCTTGATGTGAATTTTTTTTTCTTTTTAAATCTTGAATTGATGTTCCAAATAGCATCATGTACATTCAAACGCAAACAGTTTGTACCAAGTTTAACCAGAATTGTAACACAATTCGAGGAAATCACTATCCACCCTCTTCCACATACACAAGAATACAACAGCAGAGAGAAAGGATTCCTGTTGCACTACTTGGGAACAAAAAAATATCTTTTCCTTTGAACAACTAATTTAGAATTGTACTTAAAACATTTTGAAAATACAAGTTGCTACTTTCTATTAGTTACATTTTCAAATCTGACATCACTACATTTCTTTACAGTTATACAAATAATCCCCTTTGTTGCAGGTGATGTTTCCTCAGTGAGCTTCAGAGTGGTTACAGAGATGACACCATTGACAAGAGCAATGTGTACAGATGAAGAATGGGAAACCAGCACTGAAGACAAGCCATCTTCAGTGGGAGACCCCTCATTTATGCCGAAGGGTATTTTCAAAGAGTTGGGTTCAACGATAATGCAAATGCATCGCTTGTGATGGAGGCTATATTGAGTAGAACCTTTGTATATATGAAGCGTTACTCTACTGATATATGCAAATTGAACGACCTATCTCAGTTCATCAAAAATGCATTTGCATTACTTTTATTACATTCATTTGCATTACTTTCAGTTCAGCCCTTGTATATTTATAAAGCTATACATACATTTTATCAAACACTATCAATGACACAATCAAAATTCCTGATTGGAATGGTTCCTGGTGAAGAAGGGGATCGCCCTCTCCACGGTACATTCAGATAGGAAAATTATACAGATCGTTTATTTCATCCAATCCAAATCAGGCGGTTAAATTCCCTGACAAAGTCCCATACAAACCTCTTCGGGTAAAACTAATCCATCATGAACAGTGCTTAATCCTGCTAATTAGCTGTTGAGTTGATTCACCAAGCTGCCCAGGACTCTAGACCCTTAGGACCGCCACTGATGACCCCTGGATTAGGCAAGCTTTCACACATCTACATTCAGAGGCTGACTGAGATGTTCAATAATCTCTGTCTAGTTAAAAGCTACAAAACCCACAAAAGACTCTTTTATAAACAGACAGTATTGATCTGTAGTCCATAGAGTAGCAGAAGGGTTGTTGGGGAAGAAAAAAAAAAGTTTTCCCCTGAGCTCTGAAATACACTTTGCATACATTAGTCTTATACTAATATAATTATATATTACATGTGTATATTAATTAATTAACTTTTACTACTATGCTGTACAGTATGTATTTGAGGCTTACTATCTACAAGCGTCAAGATAAATCCGGCACGGGAGCATCTTTTTAATTCCTATTATATGAATTTATTGCTAGTTCTAAACGTAGTGTAAATGTCCTCCACTTCATATGCAATGGTACTGTAAATGCTGAAAAAAATATATCCAATGCCAATATCAGAACTTTAACAAAATATTGGCCTGATGCTAATCTTGATGTCCTCATTGTACTCTACTCTACCTAAGACAACTCTATACAGTTTACTTTTGCCAAGGATTGTGAAACACCGAAGGCGTGGTTACGAAACGATTCCACACAATGCATGCCCTGTTTTCATCTGCAGGTTCAGTGCTGTGTCAGTCATGATCGTTCGTGTTTACATAATAAAATACCTCGGTGGATCAGCGCTGATACCGATCCGGTTCATCAGACTAGTTTGGACCACAGTACTGATAAAGGAGATAAAAATCGTGTTGTGACTGATAAAATCTTACATTGATATCCTTTCCTGCCCAGTTGCACTCTTCCCTCCATTCCACAGGGGCCGGCCAGTAAATCTAGAGGAAGAGAGAGAGAGAGAGAGGTTTAGGAAAAGGTCATGACCTATGCAGGGTTTGACTTGTCCAGTAGCTAGAGGGACATTCTCTTTGGATATCCTATTGTTAAAAACACAACTCGGGGCTGCACACACAATCACACACACAAACACATTACAGATATACATGGCCTAATAATCTCTCTAATATCTGCCAGGTATTTATATTTGTGGCAACATTTGTCTGGTCCCCATATGGATAATTTTTTTTTTCTTACTGAAAAAGAAAAAAGCTTCAGCCTTTATTCCAAGACCTAAAAGAGGGGTTTCCATTCAGTTACTGAGATTAATGTTAGGGTTAGATTTAGATATAGCATTAATTAGCTCCATTAATATTACTGCCAATTCAAGGTCCTTAGAAGGATAGTACGAAAAGAAATGGTGTGTGTGTTCTTCCTAGACAGCGATACTCCTGCCCTCAACAGTGACCTCATCTCTCATCTTTCCACTCTAGAGGAGAGGAAAATCCCTCACTCATTTATCAACACGTTGGCCTTTATCACCTTAAATCATCAGGTTTCATCTAGAAGCCCTGCAGAGATTACCTTTAACACCTGTTTAAACCAGCGGTTATCACCTTTACACTTTTAAACTAGAAACAGCATTTCTCCTAAATACACACAGCATTCAGAGCCAATCCCCCCCCCCCCCCCTCCCCACCCACAAACACAAAACTTCAGAACTCATCTATCAGTAAGAAGTCATAGTTTTACAATAAATCCCTTTTTCTAAATATTTCATCTTGGCCTTTCTCCAAGAGCCAGCAGGGCCTCGGGATACAAACACTCAGATGAATGGGCAAACAGGGAGAGGAAAAAGCCTTTCTACTGTATGTAGTGGAGTGCATTTATGCTGTCACATCATTTAGTCATCTATACATGTCAGCTATTGGAACAGCTCCCATTACGTGCATTATTTAAAGCGAAGCTGATCCGACAGGACCAGACTCAGCGTTTTAATGGAAAAATAAGGTAGTCATGTTTTTAGTTTGAAATTCACTCTCTGGAATCCATGGCTGAAGTTACACCTTGTTACAGGTAGTGCAAGTGACTTTTTCAAAAGCAGATAGCTCTAGTAAGTGACCTTATAAAAAATACTAAGTTTTCAGTTTTGCATTATGGAAATTCCAGTGTTCTGGGTGTGATATTTGCGCTTACATTGGTTAAAAAAATGACTCACAGCAGAGACAAGCTTAGGATCACTGAGTCAGTTTTCACACATTGTTATTTAAAGGACAATACAGGCAAATCTTATAAAAATAATAATAATAATAATAATATTATTATTATTATTATTATTATTATTATTATTATTATTATTATTATTATTATTATTATTAACAGTAATAACAATAACAACAATAATAATAATAAAATTCAGCTACTTATTTATATTTAAATACTTCTAACAAATGTTTCATAATTTTAAATTTCTTTTAATTCTTACTAAAACAAGGATGAATGCATCCAAGTGTTATTTGGTGATTGGTGACTCTAAATGAACTTCTCCTCTGTAGCAGAGGTAAGTTTTGGTCTTGCTTTTCTGGGATGGTCTTCATGAGAGCCAGTTTTATCATGGTGCTGCTTGATGGGTTTTGCCGATGCACTTGACAATACTGATCTTGCAAGAACAATTCCAGAACATAAAACTCGTGAAAGGGAAACAGCTGGCTGTGATAACTGTACTTACAATCATTCATGAACACAGCTTACACATTACAGGAGTTAATGCCACATCCACTATACAGTCCTGACCTTGCTCAAATCCATTTCTACATGCCTGGGACATTACAGGAGTTCCTGGGAGGCCAGCAATACAGACAGGTAGTGTCAGACTCTGACCATGGCTTCAGAAAACAAAAAACGTTCCACCTTGATGCACTTTTAAAATGCTGGGATATGTGCATTAGTGAAATAAAGGTAATTTTGAATTCTCATAACTGTGTTCTATTATTCTGTAAAATCAAAAGTCCCAGTTTGACTTGAACACATCGAAAACGACTTATTTGTAAACAAAAGTCTAGATTTTTCTAGGTTTTGGGAAACAAGCCAACAAACAAAATGTCCTCATTCATGTGATATTTTTGCATGAAGAATATGACGTGTCTGAACCAATCCATTTTGCATACACTGTATTAAATGCATTTAAGTATATGCAATTTATTTCAGCAAAATA